>VZRH01003822.1:142247-413347 GCA_013397555.1 Urocynchramus pylzowi | reverse complement strand
GGGGGAAATCTGTTCCTATTTCCATAGCCTTGTAAAAGAGCTTCTGAAAAACGTCCAAGAAGAATGTAGTGTACCCCAACACAAACTTATTCAAGATGTAACTAGCAGATAAAACCCTACACATGACACCAACAGTTAAACAGAGGCAGGCTCCACATGCCTTGTCATTTGATCATGATAGAGATTGATCATTCCTGTTACTGGACTAGACTGTAATGAAAGGCTTCATGAATGTGTTAAGGCCATTTTAAGAGCTCACTAGAGACCCAAGTGTGGAAGGAGCACGCCTAAGCCAAGTTCTACATGCAGTCCATACACCATCATGAATAATGGACTGTTTCAGGCAAAAAAGATATTAAAATGAGAATTTTTTTCTGACGGAGTTTTTGGAGGAATTCTACTGACTTCATAGGGTGTTTTTGGACTGGGGAATACATTTAACCATTTGCTCAAATCCATAAACTCAAGAGCAACTTGGTGGAAGAGGCAGGGATTTATACACTATTAGGACAAAAAAAAAAAGTATGAACAAGCCTTATAAAAGACTCCTGTGAAGGGCTGCTGTTTGCAAACACTTACCTAGCACAGCTATTAATTCCTTCTAAAATATGGCAGGAATTTTTGCCCACAAAAATACAATGAAATTGCTGTCAGGAACTGTACAGCACACAGGTTTTCCTTGCCTATTGGGAGCTTGACAGATATCCATAATTTTAGGACACATATAAAAAACAGTAATTCATTTATTTTCATAAGAAACTGTAGTCCTAAATGCATTAATTTAATTATTATCATTTCCTGCTAGCATCTGGACACTCAAATTTTAGAAATTATATACAATTGTAGGGGGCTGTAGCTCTGCTTAAAATTTCCCTTCTGAAGTACATGCATTAAAAATAGAGGAAAAGAGTTTATCAGAAAAATTAGACCACCCAGACTCAATCCCCTCAGTGTCATTATCAGGCCATGCCCATATTCCTCAGTTCTGCCAGAAGTGACAGTCTCATTATCATAGTAGAATAGTGACAAAAAATTAGACTATGTAGGGACCACTGGAAAATTCTGAAAAATAAAAAATTGCTTCAGTGTGACTAGTGTTT
Organism: Urocynchramus pylzowi; assembly: GCA_013397555.1. Classification (NCBI taxonomy): domain Eukaryota; kingdom Metazoa; phylum Chordata; class Aves; order Passeriformes; family Fringillidae; genus Urocynchramus; species Urocynchramus pylzowi. The sequence goes on along the minus strand of VZRH01003822.1, from coordinate 412,247 downwards.
TAAGTGCTCAGAATGTGATAGTTAATCTTTATTAAACAAAATTAAATGTTGAAAAATTATTTCAAATGTAAGAAAAAAAATTTAAATAAAAATAATTGTTATACATTTGAAATGGGCCATTGTATAAAAACAAACATGATTTTATTAGATAGTTCATTGGAGCTAAAACTATTTCTCATTGGAAATGCTAGAGTTCTAAAATGTTGTCCCACTCTATTGCTATGTAGGGGGAAAAGTGGTTAATGTACAGATAATACAAATTTTGTGATGTAGGTACAAATGTGGTCTATTCCCCAGAATCAACGAGATTCATAGTAGCACATTTTTGTAACACAATGTGTTGTAACTGATGGCTTTTAAGAACTGACCTATTTCGATTAATGATCCTTATCACACTGTTGCACATTTGATGTGAAGCAGCATGCTTTATTTGCTGATAGTATTCAGAGCTGAGATTATGATTTAATTATGATCAGAAATCTTTCCATTTTGCCTAGAACATCAACTACAGGGACAGAAGTCTTAAAAGAAAAAAATAGCATATGGCTAATTGACTGGCTGAATAAACAGCTGCCCTTTCCTTTAAAGGGCCTTCCACCAAATATTCAATTGATGCTTACTAGCAGCAGGAATTCACCAAATTCTGCTCACAGCATCAAAGGGAAAGCAAGAAACACATGTTAACACTTGCCTTGATGCAGGGGAAGTGCCATTCTCTTAAATGCATCCCATAATATCATGTGGATTAAAAGACAGTTGAATACGTTTTCATATCCAGTGAATGGAGTCTAAACCAGAAACAGAGATGTGGGATTTGGGCCAGAGCCCTTGGGTGAGGGATGTCTCAGAATGGCCAGTTAGAGCAAAGTGTGGGTCCCCCCCAGCCAGCAGAGGCAGTCATTCATTAGGGGCCTTGCAGAGATAAGGAAGGTACTGACACGCCTGGGGAGAGCAGCTGAAATTACACACTCTGCACCCCTTGGGCATTTGTCACCATGAGATATAAACATGTATGGCAGTGATAACAAACCCCTTACCTTATTTGACTATTTTGTACACCAGTGGAATTTAAGGAATATCATAGCAGTGGGGTATGTTTCTGCTAGAGAAAAGTGGTGTCACACCTACAGTGGTTTTAGATGCTGTTCATCAAATTGTTCAATCTCTCACAACAGAAGTGCGAGGCTCATGAACGCTACGCAAATATACTTGATCACTGCAGGGTAATAAGGTGACTATAATACAGTAATTAACTTTCTGTACAGTGATTTTGTGACAGAAAATTCAATATTTTCACTTTAAAACTAGCAGGAGCTGGTGACCAGCACTTTAGTTGTGTTTCTTCGTTGTTAACTTTTGAATTATTCTTATGCTAATTCAAATTTTCACATTTTCCAGCAAAACAAAATCAACACATAAGAAGTGAGCACATTGCAGCTTAAGTGAGAAACTTTGTCTAAAACTGAGTGAAGTAAAAGCGTATTTGAGTGACGAGGTCTAAAATTAGAATCATAGCATTTGACTTCTCACATTTCAGAAAGGATTTCACCTATGAACATCAAGCAGGATTTTTAGCCTTGCAGGATATATAACAAACATTTGTTGAGGAAGTTCTTTTTTCAAATTCTTACCTATAAAGCAAGTTTGTTATCACTGTGAGGACTTGTATTTACCAGAAAAAATATAGTTCACTTTCAAAAAATCCTTTCAATTCAAAAATAAATAATGTGAACACTAAGTGTCTGTATGGTCTGGAGATGCTCTATGCCTTTAGTATTTGGGTGACATTTCCTGTGTATTTGCTTACTCTAAAGTATATTTGAATGTTGGAGCTTCTACAGTGTTCTCTTAAAATGCCACTACTCTGAAAAGTGACTTCAAAAGATAGGATTGTTTGATGTTTGTTGTTTCATAGTGATTTTGGTGCCAAATATGTTTCAGTTCAATGTCAAAAAGATTGCTCTCTCTCTCTGATTGTTAGATCTGCATATTGATCCTAATTCCAAAGAGTCAAGAAGCTCCCATTGCTAAAATTACTATATGTTTTCCATGTTCTGTATTTTGTTGCAATTATATTAATTGAGAGGCCAGAGTTCAAGGAATGTGCATTCTATCAATATTATTTCCTGATGATGCAACATAAAGAATAGCATCTTCTCTATGCTTAAAAAAACATATTTTTTAAAAATAGATTCTATCTATTCTTGAGCAGACAGGTGAAATCTTTTGCACTGTGATTTATGAAGTGAAAAAAACCCACCAAACTTTGAAGTAACTAAGCGATGCAGCTAATAATTTTAGGGATCTTTTAGGAACCAGTTTTAGGCAAATACAGCACAATATTGAGAAAAAGGTTCTTACACTGTTGGTTTGTGTATCAGACAGAGGAATCTTGAACACAAACAGGTAAGGGGGGATCCCACAATGACAGAGAATATTTTTTCTTCACTTTTGCTTTGAGGCTGCCCCATGTTTGCCCAACCATGTCTGATTCCCCAGGGCTAAAGTGGAATACACTTCGTTACAAAACATTTTTCTTGTACTTTGACAGAGGCTTTTTAAACACAATAAAACTCTGCCTGTGCAAAGGAAACAAAGTTTGACTCACATTTTTCACCTTGCAACTTTGAAAGCTTTTCACCTTGCACTATTGAAAACTGAAAGATAATGTATCGACTGTAGGTTGGGCAGCAGATCACTAGGATTGGGGATTACTCATTTGGCTTAGTAACAAGCAAAATAGTGCCAACTGAATTTACAGTGTAGATGACTCTAGATCTGTCCTTGATAACTATACCTTATCTATCATTAATGATCTGTTTACTATTTGAACAAAGCTAAAGTCCTCCATTTACATATATAGTAAACATCTCTTTCCTTAGCAAACAGATTTGACTCAGTCTGTCCTAGACTGCGCTAGACTCCTTAGTATACACAGGACTCAATTTTCTCTTCAAAAGAAGGTTATCCTCTAAAGTTCATCTTTTTACTACAAAAAATACCCCTCTGTTCTTTTAAGAACTTAAGTATTTCAGTCTCTTACATAGTCTCAGTGTCATTTTCAATATTTAATATTTGGACTCTTACAAAAGAAAAAAACAACCCAATTTCTATTCAAAACTCATATTAATAACACACTGCTTACCAGAATTCTGTGTTAGAACTCACAAACTGACATTCAAACTAAAATACTCTTTAGTGATTAATTCTTCACTCCCAGCACCTGTAGAGTCCTGTTAACTTTGCTCAAATCTCTGTGGAAAGGTGAAGGTAATTCTTTGACCCTTTCTTGTAAACAGTTAACCCAGTAATCAGTCCTCTTCCCTTTTGGCTGCTTTTTAAATTTTGGTGTCGAGAAGCTATTAGATTTCTCAGGTACAGCACTTCCAGGTTGACTAGATGAGTTTTAGATGTTTTCCACCTAATTATACAGGGATCTACATTCTCATGAATGCCAGATATCCAAGGACATCACAAATTCTATACATGAGAGAAGTCAATATGAGGCAGGTATAGTCAGATCCAAGTACACCTTCCCCTACAAAGTAAAAAAAATTGCTGAGATAAGTCAAGGCAGTTTATCAGTAATTTAAAGATAGAAGTGCTTATAAACAGTCAAATCTAGAGAAAAAAAAAATCTTGCAGGCCAAAAAATGCAGAGTTAAAGTTAACGTCTATCAGTATTCCTATCATCTGAGCATTGTTTATCACTGCCAATGTACTTGAAATTAAAATGCTAAAGACAAATCTTAGAATTCACAGCATTTTCCAGAAGATAAATCCAAAAGGAGTGAGAAGAATTAAATAAACAGGTGAGTAACATTCATTACTGCTGGCACAGTTACAGGCTACACAGCAGTCCTCAAGAGGATAAGAGTGAATGGCAAGAATATGTGGTTTCTCAGTGAGACAGCATTTCCTCTAGGGTTGCTCTTATCCTATCCGTTAAAACTCATGCCCACGAAACTCAGATTATGGTGAAGTAGAATTCTATTAAATCCTTTCTTATTTTATGAATACTGTTTCTGTTTCTTTGTTAGTATACACTGTAATATTGTTACTGACTTCAGTGGAACTATACCACCTCACTTTAGCTTAGGCTGGCTAAATAAGTATTAAAATTCTGTAGATTTTAATTCATTAAAAGTCTAGAGGTTTCCCCATATTCCATTTTCATCTGCTAATTGAGATAATTCTTATTATTTGTTTTTCTCTCTAAAAGCTGACTCAGCACCTCTTTCATTCCCTGCAAATTAACATTTTATTGTTGTGAATGTTGACACAGAACATATTTCTAATTGTTCAATAAATACCATGCCATACAGAAAAAACAGAACAAGTAACTTCTGGGAAAGAAAAAGCCTATGAGCCCTTTATGGAATCTCATTTAAAATGGATCACAGCATCCTATTGTATCCTGTTACAATATCAAAGGCATTATGCTTAAATTAAAGAAGCAGAAATAAGGGAAACCATTCAGACAAATGAAAATAGTTGCTCAGGGGATTAGCTTTATTCTAATCCAAAATTTTGTGTGTGTTTGTATATATATATATATATATATATATATGAAAATCTTTATTATCAAATAAAATACTAGATGTTGTAACAAGGCTCACTCTAGTAATCCACAACTGAAAATATTTTTGGTAGTCCTCTGGGTTAAAAAAAAAGCCCCTTGGCCAATTTACGTCACAGGAGTATAATCCAGAAAGAAAAAAAGACTTTGAGGATTTGAGGATTCACACTACTTTAGTAGCTGTACTTTTAGCTTTGTTTTCCATGTCATGAGCTTCAAGAGACTAAGATTCATTACCCTCTGTTCCTTTATTAACTGTGCTATCAAAGGCTTATGATCCCTGCATGACTTCAAGATCTCACTTCAACATCAACTTGGATCAAGATCGATCCCACTTTTTGTCAATATTATTCAAAGACTCTGGATGTGCATCTCATATTTTATTTAAGACATCTATGTATTTAGTCATGCCATGATAAGTACAGGTCTGATAAAAGCAGGTACAGTTCTAACTTCAGCTGAACTGAACCTACTGAAACTAGAACTGAACATGATCAGCTAGCATTCGAATAAAAGTCCACCCATGTGGGTAAAATCCATGTTTATTCTATTGTCGTCTCCAAATAATATGTCATCAAGTAGATTTTTATTAGAAAACTGTGCTATGAATAATTTTAACATGTGATTCTAAACCACACTAAGAATTTCAGTTAATAATATTTAATGATTGGTGAATCAAATTAATTCATGGTCTTCTGTATTTACTAGCTGATCACAAATAAATCAAAAATATCTACCAGCCTGTATTAATCAGCAATTTCAAATCCTTACTGGTGGATTTATATATACGTTATCCTATAAGGATAAGGTATCCTTATCCTTCATTGCATATGAAATTTTGTTTCATATACAAAATAAAAATCAGTCAAGAAGATTTTGACTAAATATACCATTCACAGTAGATTTTAGTTGTCTGATTACATCCACACTAGAGACCTTTTGCAGCCCCCCCCTCCCTGCTCACTCCCACACGAGATCACTTCACTTCACCACGCAGATGAAGCACATTCAGGACTGTACACACAGTCTTGGCAGCTGTCCTGGACCCTCAGCTCTCCCTTTGTGCTGAGGAATAAAGCACCAACTTAATGAAATCATTGATGGAATTTCAAAGGTTAAAACAGCAGTGCAAGTATTCCCTCTTACTTTCTCTCATCTCTCTAGAGAAGACACCACTAGTTCTTTGAAATAGTAAATAAACCTTAAACCTTTACGTGTTCAAAGGAAACACTGGCTTGTCTCAGAGAGCATTCCTTTTGACACAGCCTCCAAAAGCCTGCTCCCTGGCAAGTTCATCCTGTTTCTCAGGCAAGACCTGGGTATTCCCTGCTGTGACAGAGCAAGCCCTTATTCCCCTTCTCCCTCAGTGGAAAGTACATCTTCTTTCTAGCCAGGCTAACCTTTGACTTTGTCTAGAGCATAACAATATTCTCTCTTTTGAAAGCTTCCTGGAGGACTTCTTCCTTTAAAGCACAGAATTGCCCTAATTGGACCTCCAAGAATGACTGCCATCTTTTTTTCACATTACTTTACAAATCCACTATGCTCCCCACCTCTCTACTCGGTGGTGTTAGATTTTGTTAGATTTCAGATTAAAATAAATTAAAGGCAACTGCATGAGGTTAAAGGCACTTTAGGGTTTAAACCACTGTTATTGCAGTAGCTCTCTCTCTAACGTGGCACTATCATGCATTCATCACACTGTCAGTTCTCTTTTCTGTGTACAATTGACAGAGAACAAGATGGAAACAGTCCATCAATCTAGTGTCACAGCTGTAATAAAAGTCTGCAGAAAACCTGTAAAACTGCTTACACTCAGCTGGAGCACCAGTGTGCTGGCTGGTATAGAGTATTCAACAGACCTGCAAAGAGGTAGTGTGTCAGATGGAAAAACTGCCATTGGAGGCATTTTGCAAGTACTAAATGCTTGCAGATATCTCCCTGTCACAACAGGAGAGAATGAGAGCTGCACAAACACTTCTGCAGTTCCCACTTTGATACACAGATAATTCAGCTATGCTTTCATCTGTGTACCTGCATCTATTATACTCATTACTATGCAAAGGGACAGTCACTTGAGCCACAAAGTACTTCTCTAAATAAACAACTAATTCATAGGGATTAAACATGCAACTCTTCTCCATGAACAGATAATTTTCTATGTGTTTTCCATGTACACAATGTATCTGGCACACTTGGAAATTATAGACAACACACCTGAAGTGGATTTCTTGTACAAAAATACTGAAAGCCACAGTAAAGAAAGGATTGAAAGCTTTCAGAATAAAAAACACATAACATGTAAGTCTCTACTTATAGTTTACAATGTACAAAAATTCCATGAAAAACATGTCACAGATACTCTGCTTATAAAATTAAGATTTCATGAGAAGAAATATGAGACACAAACCCTGCTATCTACCATTATTCACATTCTTGGGAACAAAAATGCTAACAACAAATAGATAAGTGAAGAGATAAATCATCACAAGGGTATAGAGGGTGTTTTTAGGAGGTTAATAGAGAAGCATAAGAAACCAAATACACTAACAATATAGGAGGAGGAGACTGGCTCTTAGGAAAAATACTGGGAATAAATTCTACTTTAGAATACAGTAGATATCTAGAAATATATATGCAGGTTATAATGTTGTTTTGTTGGGGTTTTTTTGGTTTTTGGTTTTTTTTTTAATTAAACCTGATAGGAATTATATTTAAAGAACCACTTTCATTTTAAAGAGGATCAGGAAATACCCCTGTCATCCTATTCACTCACAAGAAGAAAGCAGTCACTATATTAAATTGCTGCTTTGCAAAGTGAAAACTAATCACAGAGTATCTTTAGGGACATTCTAACAGATTAGTTTTACTAATAAAATAGAAACTCACTCTATAAATTGTTTCTTACTTCTTTTTTAAGTGATTGGCACTTCAGTACCATAACGCACCACAAAAAAGGTGGTTACAAAGCAGCTAAATTCCACAGCATTTTCAGGCTTTCTTCATAGCCTCTTTGTCAAAAATTCACTGGAGGAATGGTTTTGTTTATCAAATCATAATCAGATGTTTGCTGGGTGACCCAGAATGTGAGCAATGGCAGATGTGTCTCAGACTTTGTGTCACAAGATAATGATTTGAGTTAACAAAAATTGTTTTGGTGAGGTCACGGATCTTTCTATCATCAAATAAGAGTTCAGCAATCTGAATAATGAGGAGCAGCAGGAAAAGCAAGTGAGAGAATAGAATGAAAAGTAAGATTTCTGCTCTTTCTGGTTCATTGAGACTAAGCCTTTAACTGTTGTTAGAAATAAGGAAATAAGATTTTTCTCAGTTTTAAATAGCACTTTCACTTCATCCTTTACGTGGACACTGAAAAACCTGTTATAATGGCTAAAGTCTGGGATTTAGCATAATTCTTACCACACTGGGAATTGATCTCTTTCTGATAGATGTGAAGGCTCTTCTGACACAGGATAACCAAGAAAGGCAAGGGGAAAGTTGAGGAGTCTTTTATCATCCAAGCAAACAGAGTGGTTGCAAGTTAAAAGATCCTCAAAGCAAAGGAACCCTCTGCTACAAAAACAAAGCTCACACTTGCATTATGGAGCTGACTTCTACACATAACCCTCTCCCACCAGAGCCACACTGGAGACCGTGCATGGCCATGCCCTGGTTGGTTTGCACTGTTAATCACTCTTTTGATTATTTTGTCCCTGCCCATAGAAGAGAGAAGATGGAATTTTCTCCTCCTCCCTCCTCCCCTCTCCTTTATCAAAAGCCCTTAAGTGCTGCAAAATCAGCTTTATGTCACACCTTCAGCTATCTGAATAAGCATGAATTTTATGGAACAATGGGGTTTAAAAGGAATTTCAATGATTTCATCTCCCAGTATGTAAGACCATGTGAATACACAGCTGTGCAGGACCCTACTTTAAATAAGGGCTGAATTCACCCTCCCTGATAAAAAAGATGCAGTGAGAGAGAGAGAGCAATAAGGGCAGAAGACCACCTTGTTAATAAAGATGACAGAAAGAGCCCAGTAGGTTATTGCTTCCAGAGGTGACATAACACTCATGTGGCTCCAAAACTATGGATTTGCAAAAGTAATGCACATTTTCTCTGAAATTGCTGCTTAATGATACCATTAAAGCAGGGCCTTCCCAGGTGCAGGAAGAATTATCATGCTTGGGTTTGCAGAGCCTCTGCCCAGCTAAACACCCTGCAGGTGTCTAATTTTGGGACCTGGCACTAGAATGCTGTGCTCTTTGAAGTCCCCTTGCCTTGCTTGAAGTCTCCTTGCTGTGACTGGACCCAGCCTATCCAGCACAAGATGCCATTCTATTTTAAGTTCAGAGGATCAGTACTGATCTCCAAGATGTGGTATGACATTAAGCTAACATTTTCTGAGAAAATCAGTACCAAGAAAAGAAGGCTTTTCTATACATCTCAAAGGTGTGCCATATCCATACATGTGCCTTTTACAGGTTCTTTGTTCCAATACTTTTTCCCAGAGAGCAAAAATGTTTGGTCTACCTTAACTCTGAACAAGTGGCATCACCAACAGATAAAAAGAAATATTAGCCCTGAAAGTGGTGACTATCCTTATGGGAAGTCATTTTTCATTACCTCAAATATAAAGGAGAATTAACAGCAATTAGTGGATATTGCAGATTGCGTACACACATTTTGCATTATTTGGTGATTTTAATTGTTAAGTCTCACCCAAACAGGATTTTGCAATTAGTCTTTTATCTATCTGATGCATTCTCAGCACAGTGTTAGGGAGGACAGCTTTGGATAAAGAATGTTCAGATGTTTGTCTTAAATTAAGTAGGAGGGTGTTAATTGGCAAAATAGTTCATGATTTTCATATTAAATATGAGTATGTGTGGCATATTTTCATGTAAGGAAGTGGCAACTACGTTCTGCATGCTGTGTTTTCTTTGTTGGTCTTAAAATGGATGATATAAGTTCTTGCTAGTATACAGATGGTCACTCATTTCCATGCCAAAATAATGGTAGGTTTTTTGCCTAGATTTTAACAATGGCCCTAGATTTATCTATTGTTGTTTTACACTTGGCTTTCTTAATTAGAGAGAGTGAGTGTAATTTGAAGGCTCTGTTGGGATACATTTTTGAAACAGCCCCATAGAGTCTGAGTCTTCCTGACTCTTGAGAAATCCCAAAATCCTGATGTTATTTTGGCAGCTCTTGTTTTCTGAGTTTCCTTCTTTTTTTCAGCAGACAGTGCCTTCCTCCACGTCTCCCACACAGAAATTGAGTGGAATGCTAACATCCCATATGGCTTCTAAATTCTAGTTCATTGAGTTCACTGAACTCCCTTGTTCCCATGTGGACACTCTCTTGTTTCCATGTTTTCAATGGTTTCTGTGGCAGCCCTTACGTCAGGACCAACTCATTAAATAGAATTGTCAGTGGTCTCCTCAATCCATTATTTTGAAGAGTTACATCCTATGCTTGTCTGATTACACAGATATAGTTTTTGCTGTTTCTAGATTTTCTACCTCTGTTGGCAGTTTTTTAACTGAGTTTAGTAATTTTTCCCTATATGCCCCTTTAGATCATTACCTGGCACCTACCTGGAAGTTTATGTTGAATAACAGCTCCAAGCTGCTGTAAAAATCACCCTGTGAGGACACACTGTTTGGTTATTCACGGAGATCTGCATTCTTCAGATTGTTCAGTCCTGATCTTTCAGACTCATTTTCGTGAACTAGAACTGTATTAGAAAGCTCACTCTCCACTGCAGCAAATTATTTAATGCAAATTATCAAGCTATTTTGCAAAGTTTCTAAAAAATATTTAGGGAAAAGGAAAGTATCAGTTTTCCATCCAGCTTATAAAACATTGCAAGGTCTACTCAGAGGTTCAATGGACTTCTTGTAAAGTTTGAAACCAACAAATTTTGACCATTCATTCCAATTCACATGTCATAATCTTAAATGCAGGGATTTTGATCTTTGCAAAGCCAGTCCACTCTGAATTACCTTAGAAGTACTAAAAACATTCATCATATGTGTCCATTTGCTATTGCTGTTTATTATTTTATTTAGCTTTATTTAAAGTGCTCATCCATAGCTCCGTTACTTATTTTGCTATTCATTTGCCTTAATCAGAACATTCAGTAAACAGTGTTGCTATGGCAATACTGCAACTTTTCATATGACCAAATTCTTGTCTACTGCAGTCTGTGCAAAACAATTTTAAAATTTTACTATTAACAGCTAAAGTGGTCCAGAGGTGCACCTAAAAAGTCACCTCTCACTCCAAGAGCTGGCTTGCATGCTGGTGTTAATTAAGGGAACACACAAGATATACTTTACTATTCATATTGATATTTGATGAATTAAAGGGAAGGCTAAGCATGAAAGGGGTTTCTCCACCCTCCTGCACCACAGAAGAGGTTTCTCATTCTCAGGTCTTCAAGGACCAACATAGCCCAGTGTTAAAGGCTGGAAATAGGTCAGAGATTCTCCATTAAATATGTAGTGACCCAAATTTTTATGCAAGTGGCACAGTGTAACAGTCCCTGCTAGTCCAGAGTAGCAAGTAATGAAGAAATGCCACTCTTTGGACCTAGGTTCACAGGGTAGAAATCGTTTCCCTATTTTCCTAGTGCTTGACCCACATAAAATCCTCTCAGTAAAGATTTAGTACTTGAATTAAATTCACTGATCCACAGTTGTATTTCTCCAGTGTGATTTAGACTGACATAAAATGAAGTGACGAATAAGGCCCTGAGGGCTTTAGCAATGATGGGGCCTTTTGCAGGCCTTTCAGCGTGGGATGAGTTTTTGCCCACAGTGAATACATAAAATAACTAGCTAACTCACTTACTTTGAATATCAGTTACAAGACCAAGGAGTCTTCATTACTCTACTGGCTGGGGATTGAAAGTTCCAAAATTAGAAATCTACTCAAGAAAAAAAAAATCTGGGCATACTATAATTGAACTGGATAGGAAAAGAGCTGTGAAGAGACTGTACAAGTGAGGCAGCAAATGTACTACTCAACAGAACAGCAGCAGCAAGAGGAATAGACACTGCAAGTCATTTCTAGGCCAACGAGGCACAGAGGGGGATAGCAGCCAAAATAATGAGAACGAAGGAGAATTAAAAGTGCTTTACCAAAAGATTAATTTCAAATGTCTATAATAAAGTTACACAAATACTTCAGTAAATTTATTCTTAAAATAACACAAATTAATCATACTTTAATTTGAGATTAAATGCTCTCTTATAAAGTTTGTCAGTGTTTTTTCAATAAATTTGTCTTAAGGAAGAGACTCATATTATGGCTTTTTACCTGTGCCCATTCCTTCTAGTCAAAAAAGTTGTACTTCCTATTGCTGTCATGTAACTCATTGATCGTCTATGATAATCAGGAAAGGGGAGGAACAGGAATGATGCAAACCTTTTTGTTCATAATTTGTTTGTTGACAAACTGATTTTAAAAACCTAGCTTAAATAAGGAAAATGTGCAGCAATCTACACAACAGAGGCAGATGATGCCAGTCCAGTCAAACATGCTTCATGTCCTGTTCATAATTCAAATTATACAGGCTTCTTCCCCAGCTGGTTTTACTGACATAGCATTTCTGGAGGTTGTTCAACAGCTTGGGAACTGGTATTATTTTCTATTCAAAGAAAACAAAAAAATGTATTAGGTGTATCTGTACTCTTTTAACCTTTTTAGAATTAATTATTGCATTGGAATCAAAATATCATTTCTTTTGTTGGATTAATTTCACACAGATATCAAAAGCTGGGTGGTGTGCATACACTTTTGCCAAGCTACTTGGCTTAGCCTCGAGTAACTGTTGCAGAGGAAGAGTCTTTCCCACTCAACCCTCCTACTCCTTCCCAGCTGAGTATTTTCTTCTGTGCAATAGTTTGCTTTTTCCATTGCATCACCTATTTGCAATTCTCAGGGGGTGGCTTAAAAGACTAGAACACATTAATCAAGTCAGGATTTTCTATAATAAGAATCCCAAAACATGTTCTTTTCTGGGTTTTAATTCCATTACTAGTGGGTCTACATACAACCTCTGCTGCATAGTCTCTTCTTAGCACCAACGACACAAGCAACAGCCTGTCCCAAATTTCAGAGGCATTTTTATATCAATTTTATCTGCCAAGGTATGTGAGGGAATGTTTCTATTATATTTATGACAGTTCATGTATGATGGTTTTTCTATTTTTCTTTTACCTATTGGTATCCTAGAAGCAGTGCTGGAAACTTTATTGATGGTATACAGGATATAAAGCAACACACACACTAGTGCAATCTGGGACTTACATTCTGTTTCTCTTTGGGATTTTAGCATGTCAACCCAAATTTCACTAGTACTGGATCCCCTGACACAGACCCCATTGCTTGTTTCTCCTACACACTGTACATATTTGCAATGCACAAGCAGAGCAGCATCTGAGCACCCCACAGCTGGCATAAGGAAGGAATCTTTTGTAAAATGTGATATCAGCAATCAGCACAGAAGAACAAACTCATTCTGAAGCATAAGTGCAAAGCCAATCCTACAGAGATACACTAAGACTTGTTACAGCTATCAGTATGCATGCAAATATACAAATCTCCCATTATGGTGGATCTACATTCATATTAAATAGCTCTCTTTTTTCTTATCAGTTAAAGAATACTTTTTTATTTTTCTGAAACAAAGTATTCCATATCCCTGTAGTTCGCACTTTGCCTAATTTTATGAAAATCTAACACAATAACTTAATTTTCACTATGTTCTGCATTCAACCAAGACTTTGGGCTATATTTAGAATGGCAACCCTTCCTCATCCCCACTGATGCACTAATCTATTTTTCGTGAGTCTCATTGCATAAGTTCTGTAAGTTCATTATAAATATAACTAATAATGAATCCAGCTCCAAAAGTATGAATAAACTATGCTCTAGAGTTTTTCCAGTTTTCAAAGAGTAAGAATTTTGTCTGAGAAATAGCTGAAGAACCAAACATTTAGATGTGACAAAGAAATTTAATATTGTAATAGGAAATTTCTAAAATCAATATAATAGACAGCCTCTGCTGGATGCACATAAAACCCCTGAGTTAAACGACTGTGTCACTGAAGCATTTAGAGACAGGGGATGGTTGGAAGCCCAGCATGTGTTTGCTGTAGTACTCTGCTGAAATGAAGCTTTTATTAAGCCACACATCTTACAGAAAGTTTCTTTATGGCACTTATTTTTTCTTTGTCCTAACTCTGTTTTCCAGAAGAACTTATCCTCAGAATTCTGAGGCTGAGACAGACTACCAGGTAGGAAAACAGGGAAAGCCCTACAAGTCCCTTAATCAGTATCAAATGAAGCTTTATAGTAGGGATTTTTTTTTTCAAAATTTAATTTAGAAGGGAGATTTGTCTATGTTTAAAACACCTCATTTTGTGGGTACCTAAGTTATCTTGCAATGAATAAAAAAAAAAAACCAGATGATTTTGAGAGTTGCATTAGCAAGTAACAAGCACAAAGTTTGCAACTCTAGCTCATAAGTTTTTCCTTTCCCTTCATCAGAACTTAATAATTATGGAGCTTGCATATAGTTTATTCTGAACTACTACACTTAATAAGAGATTCTACTGGCATTAGTATTCGTGGACATCAAACAAAAAAACTGGCTGAGGATGGCATATTTCCCTTCTAACAGGAAAATTGTTGTGTGAAACTGTACGTAGTTCAAACAACTTCAAAAATAATGTTTAATATTTAAAGAAAAGTACTAGTCAAGGGTTCTATAACTTCAGTAGATTTTATCATGTATTATTTACCTATTGGAGACTTTGGAACCTGTTCTATAACAAAAATGTAAAGATGGGTGCTGAAGTAGCCCTTCTAATTTTGTGAGAGAACCTAACAGAGTTAGGTTTGAGTTTATGATACTCTGATAAAAAGCAAGTAGTGGATTATGTTAGCAAAGAAAATATTTTATGGCATTGTTATGTTTTTTATTGTTAGATATAATTATTTTCAGTCACACCAGTCTAACTTAGGTAATTCAGAACTGAAGCCTAAAGAGAAGAGGAAAGAAACAAAGTTGTCCCTGCTCAGTGCCCAGGTATGGTCCTGCTCTCTGCCCTGCCTAGCCACTACTGTGGTAGACTGAAACAGAAGCTCAGTTATACTGCAACAGGTGGCCAACTCTAGGCATTAAAAAAACAAAATATGGTGAATTAAAATTTATTTTAATCCCACATATACAATTCTCCAATTAAATAGTAATATATTTCAGAGGGAACAATAGAACAGAATTTCCAAACCCACTGGCAAGAGTTGTCATAATGAAAAATCAAATGGGACAGGGACACACATTCTCAAGAGTGCAGCAAAAACCAAATGAGTTTAAACTTTTCTGTGTGGCATTACAAAGGCATGGCCTGCACACATTTTTTGTGGAGGAGTCTCAAGGTACATGGGCAAAAAGACACATCTGAAACAGTGTTCCTTCTCTGCTGTTTGCCCAGAGATTTCCTCCCACAGGCTGGGTGTTCTTGGCAGGTTCTGAGAGCTGCCCCAGTGGATGTGTTGCACAGGCAGCCTGGAGCAGGCAGCCCTGTCCAGCCCTGGCAGCACAGCTGATGCTGGGGCAGGAGGGAAGGCCATTCCCTGACAATCAGGCTGTGGTTTTCCTGCTGGTGAAGCCCTCCTGAGCACCTGGTTAGGCTGCCATAGGAGCATGAGGGATACTGTAAACTGCAGATCTTTCACAACACTAAGGTACACTAATCCCACCTGACTTGAAATGTTATACTTTGTCTGAAGGGGAATCAATAACACACATTTCACTTGCAACTAATCTTCAGTACAACATCAATAAAGAGTCGGAAGCATTAAGAAAGGAATGGATTTGTTATTCTTAAAATTATTCAGAAAATATCAAATAAAGACTAACTTTAAATACTTTGCTATTTGTTCATGGTCATCCTTTAAGCAGAAAGATTTATTCAGCATTTATTCATTGAGTAAACTGCTGTGATTATTTTTTCAGTCATCAATCTCTTTTGCTTGAAGAGTCATTCAAAGAGCATGTACAGTGAACATTTTATGAGTCGCTTTTTATGTGGCCAGGAAGTCAGACAAGAGGAAGATGACCTTGCCTGACACAATTTCTTTATGAGACCATCTTCTCATTGATCTATGGCTCCACCGAGTAGAATTATGGTGTCAATGCTGCCCTTGGAACATGGGGCAAGTCATGTCACGAACATACATTCTTCCCTGTCAAATATTTAACTGATCCCATGGTTTGCAGAGCCAGTGCTATTACTTCCAAATTTGATTTGCATGTTTTCAGCAAAGAGGTGACTATGCCTGTACATGATAAGTAGCTGCACCTGCCTTCAATTTTCTCTACTACATCTAATTTCCTAAGTGAGCAGCTCAAATAATACAAGATGGCAATCAAAAACTAGCAAGATTTCAGAAGCAAAGGTAACGATTGGATTACTCTCAGCTTTCAACTTGTGTTTCCCTGGCCTTGTCCAATTTCTTGACTAAAACTGGAAAATAAAGACTCAGCTCTGCTAAATATAGTTGTCATCTGTTCACTGGAAAGCTGCAGGGTAGACAAATGTTTTATCAAGACATGATGCTTTATTCTGGTAACTCTGAGCTTTATGACCATTGTTTAAACAGTGACAGAGAATTTATTCTAATTTATAAATATAGGAGTGTGCAGTTAATTTATATTTTTGTGAATCCCAGAATTCTCCTTTATTCGTTTTAACCATTTTTTCTGTTTGTGGTTATAAACAAACTTAAGAGAAATAAAAATATTTGATATCTTTTGTGCAGTTCATGTTTAATACTTGATTCAATCACTATTGTCCGTTTGGCAGAACACATTTGAGTCCCAATAGAAAGCAATTTCAATCACCAGGATAAACATACCTCAAAGGAACAAGACACTACAACACACTCCATGCTGGTACATAAAGCTTGGTCGTCTGAGGGCAAAAATTTACTTATGTCCATTGTTTTCAATTGGACTATTAAGTCAGACATGTATGTGAATCCATCCTCACAAAATGAGAAAAAAAAATCTTAAATTGTACTTGTAATTTGGTATAAAATTATTCCAATGAAAACAGAAAGTTCAATAAAGCTTTCCAATATGAATATTTAGAAATCGTTATTCTCTCAATGTTTTGCTGTAGCATCTATGAATTGCTATATAAATCATATGGTCTTCATTACAAAAGAAAATTCACTCTGAAATAGTCTAAAAGATAATGTATAGGGAACAAAAGCCATGATATAACTAACAACAAGCAGAGTCCATAAATAAAGGTCCAAATATAATTTCCTATTATTTTATATTAATGTGTTTGTTCTGGTTTTTTTCCATTGCACCATGACCTTATACTTATACTGCACTTTCCCAATATTCATAATGTATTTATGTAGGCCTGAGCCTATTTTTCTACCTATTTTTCAAATCCTTCAGTGTGCCACTCCATCACAAAAAAAGAAAAGGATAACAATATATTTTGGTGCTACTGAAAAGTAAGGTAAAGGTTGTTAAATCAAACAACCTTAAATCAAAGGAAAAAATAAAATTTGGAAAAAAGAAATTAGATAATTTATCTAATATGATTAGATATACAATCAGGTAAAAATGCACCAGTTTTAATATACAAATCCTCGGAAAATGTAGGCATGCAAAGAAGAGAGAGAACATTTAATACAATTTTGTTAAGAGAATATGAAAATTCTTATTATTTGTAAGTAACTACTTGATTCACTTTTCTTCATTCAATTTAGATTTGCTTGGGCTTAATATCCACCATGAAGTAAAGTGACAGACAGCATGTGTGAATAGATGGAGATACTGCCTGCATGAACCTATCAGCTTTTCAAGACCATGCTACCATTTCCAAGCTCGTGAAAGCCATTTGTTCCCCCCAAGCTGGATTGCAATATGCAATGCTTCTCCCTTAGAACATCTCATGTCTTGTATAATATCACTTTCAAACTTACAGCTGAAGTAATTTTCAAAGTATGGTCCCTAATGCAACCTCAGTGCTGATAAATGGACTCTCCTAGCAACTAGTTCTTTAAAGACACATAATGCATGCTTGGACAGAATTATCTTTACAGAGCCTCATGAGTCCTCCAAGTTAAGAGAGCATAGAAAGAAAACCCACTTTTAAATAAAGTCAGACTAGAAGAATAAATTTATTACCTCCTAGACTAATAATTTCATTAGTAATATGATTAACTTATCTATTTCTGTTATAAGAACTGCAGAATGGCTGAATATGTTGCTGACAATACTTTCAATTTGACAAACTTAAAGTTCCATCATCATATACCCCTCCACAACAGAAGAGTACCTAAAATTTCCTTGCATGTTTAAAAGAAAAGAAACTTTAGTAACAAGGTAAGCTGAAATAAACTGGAGAGCCCACTGAGCCATTAGTCTCTAGAAACTGGTCCTAACCTGAACACTTACAGAAACAATCCAACCTGGTAAATATTTTCTAAGCCCACAAAAAAAAATTGTTTGCTAGTTTCAATAGAATAATCATCACCAAAAACTGGCATTATCTTTTTTATCTCAGGAAAGAAAATGAAGAACCAGATAGAAAGAAACAGCAAACTCTAGCCAGAGCAAACCTGCAATGGGCTGTGTGGTGCATGCAGGCTCCACATCACTTTGGCAGCACGATACGTGCTCCAAGAGAAAAAAGGAGTCAGATGCATCTCAGGAACTGGCCCAAACACTGGTGGTTCAGGGTTTTGTTTCTAATTAAAACTTCATTAAAATATATTGATATTGCTTTATTAGCAATTTCTTCTGGCCCACTACTTTCTCAAATGTCAGTTGCTTGAAAGGGACAAACTTTACACATTATCAGCTCTTTCAACAAATTAGAAAAACAAATACGAACATAGTATACCATATTCCTATATAATGAAAAATTGATTATAAGCAAAGAATTGCATACTGTGCTAGTGTTGTAAATTACTTCCTCTGTGGCTTTTACAACATTGCCTATGAACATAATTGAATGTCACTAGTTTATGTTTGCAAATACAATCCCAATGACATTGCACCTGGGAGTGTGCACGCACAGTCATCTGTTAGAGAAGGATCTAAACATATGGCCTGTTGATTAGGGTCTGGCCCCAAAGCTATCACAAAACCCTCCAGCCAGTTTTCTGCCAGACTAACCCATCACAATAATTCAGCTCTATCAAATAGGAGCTTCTCAACAACAACAGAGAAAGTGTATAGCATTTGAAACAGCCACTTCAGATCTAGACACTAAATATTTGAGAAAGCAAAGGTCAGAGGCACTCCTCCTACTGAGAGAAAACTATATTGGGTCCTATCCTACATTTTTATTCATCTTACTAGGCTGGCCTGTTAAAGAACTGGCTTTACTTTCCCCTTCAATTTTCCAGTAGCACACTTCTAGAGCAAAATTGTAACAAAGAGATTATCATTTTGGGTATATGGGTAGCACTTTTATGTTCAAAGTTAAGCTGATTCTTTAAACATAATTGGACCTCGTGTGCATGGTTCCCATCAGTTGTTTTGGGCATATCTTCTGAGGCTCACAGATGCAATGCACATGCAATCACTGCACAGGCAAAACATGCCTCTTCTCACTTCTGCACGTGTTTTCTGAATAGGATAGTAATTAAAATACCACAGAAATGAAACTGCTTGTGAAAATGAGCATGCATTCCTGGGAATTCAAACAGGATAAGATATTTAAACTTGAAGTCAATAGCTTTGGAAAAAATATTTTCCACTGCTAAATACAAGAGTTTGGTGTGTTCGAAATGAGATACAGCTTTTGACAATCACTAAGGCTTACTGCAGGGTTCCACACTTCAAAACTAAAGGTCTACTTGTACATTTTTTTGAAGAAACAGCAATCAGACTAAGAACTAAGCACCTGTTGGCAATGCCAGATTCCATACATTAGGGCAGTGCCTGTTACTGTCTGTTATTACATCTGAATTTGAAACATCTACCCAAAGTAAATTGCAGCATTTTGGCTGTTACTTTTGTCATACCTTCCAGTAAAAGCTGTCTTAGTTTGATCCTGCAATGCTTTTAAATTAATAACTGTAAGTGAATGTGTGCAATGGCCATGGCTCACGCAATTTTACTTTGTAGAAAATAAAATAGTCAAACTTGGTACTGTGATAGCCTGCTGTTAGGACATATTGAAAGGAGAAAGACATTCTTTCTAATGAACCCTTAAAGTGAAATGTTCTGGAGGACAAAAATATTCAAGCTACTAGCTGACCTTTAGAGTCATATAGGAGAGGATGTGCATAATGCATTATTCTGTCGGATATGCATTACTTATTATAAAATAATGGAGGCTTCAGTACTTTACATGTGACTATTAGAAAGATCAGAATATAACCCAGCTTTCTTAATGTAATTGAGGGCTGCAAAAATATCCCTAATGATTAATATACCAGACATTATGCAATGCTCCTACAAGGTAATTTTGTCCTGACACAGAATAATGATTGTTACAGAACTTCTGCAGTTTAAGACACATTAGGCCTCTGGGCTACACAGCCAGTTGTAAAGCTGTACGTGGGTGGAGAAATTTCTCATTAACATCCTAGTATCTCCAACATGTGTTTACACTAAGCCAACAAAAATTTTAAAAACTCATCTACACAGAACTGTACAATTCTCCCTTCAGCATGCAAGAGGAAGATCCTCCAAAGCCAAGAACAAATATCCTCTTTCACACAGTGCCACTCACACACAGCCAAGGCCCAGGCCTGACATGGGTGGGGAAACAGGCACAAGAATTCTTTCTGCCTTATTATTTCCCTGGGAAAGGACTAGAAAAATCCAATTGTTTATAACATCTGCTTCAGCTGATGCAGGGCAAAGTTCCTGATGAGCAATGAAGGGCTGCACACCAGCCTGGTAGCATTGCCTTGTCACCAGCTCAGGCAGAAGGAGAGCTGGGGCACTGTGCCTCACCTCTCCTCTGCAGCACCTCTTCAGCTCCTGCCACACACTGCTCTGGCCACACACAACGGGCAGGCACGGAGAGAGAGAGCAAAGGGCTGATGTGAAACAGCTGCAGACAGAGAAATGCAGAAATGTCTTCTTTATGTTAAACAATTTGAGAAACAACAATACAAGCTGATATCCAAATCTGTCACCCAGCTGAATTGTTCTGCTGTTTGTTTTGACATAGAAAGAATCCTTGTGGTTCATATGAGGACAGCTTTTCATGAACAGCAGTTTGATACTTGTTCCATGGTTTGAGTTCCATCTTTTTCTGGGTTGCCATATTGGGCTATCACTTGTTTGCAATTTGGATGGTAAGCATTTGCAGGGCACACATGGCAATCTGCTGTGACTGGCTGGAAGGGATGTTTATGAAGGCAGCCCTCTGAAACAGCTCAGAACAACCAAAACCACTATTATAGCAATAAAATTTGAGCTCATATTACTCCAAAACAAGATTAGAGACCATTTTAAATGATAAAATTAAAAGCTTTTATTTATAAATACCTAAAACTGGGGAATTTTTTTGCACCCATAAGTATTATAATTAGTGTTTCATTTGCTTTTAGCTTGTAAGAAAAAGATTGCTATTGCTTCAGAAATTAACTATATACCATCTTGTCATTAATTGTCAGAGACATAATCTGAAAGAAAAAGACAGCCATTATTTGTGCAAACACAGGAGCTTCAATAAACCAAAGCAAAATTTCTTACTAAAGCATACAGCAACACAGGACAAAGTAACATGATGAGAAAGGAGTTGAGAACAAATACCTCAGACAACTGAATTCTGAAATCAGAAAAGAGACAAATAATAACTAAGATAATATTTCCAATGATAATTAAGAGATTTAAATATTTAAAAATTTTAAATTAAATTGCCCA
Organism: Urocynchramus pylzowi; assembly: GCA_013397555.1. Classification (NCBI taxonomy): domain Eukaryota; kingdom Metazoa; phylum Chordata; class Aves; order Passeriformes; family Fringillidae; genus Urocynchramus; species Urocynchramus pylzowi. Next base: position 390,735 of record VZRH01003822.1, on the reverse strand, counting down.
TTTGACACCTTCATTCCTAAAGCCATATATTTTTTCAGCAGAAGAGATGTATCTTTTCACACTCTGATTCACAATGAAGACAGAAAAGCTGGTGTAACCTATGGTAGTTTTCTCTAGAAACAATACTTGGAGGGAATTATTTAAAAACAGCTTAACTTTTTTTTAAATCCTCCACTCCCATACTTTGGTATTAACTAGCAAGCATGAACATCAGATAATAAAAATGAAAGGACAATGTGTTTCATAATACCAGCCAGAAAGAAATGAGAAGTTTAACAACATGTTGTTGAAATAGGAAAATATTATCAAAACCAAAATACTTTATTTTGGAAAAATAATTTACAAGATCCTTTGACCAGTCAGGGGTTTTAATTATTATTTAGAAAATCAATGGAATGGAAGAAATCCTTCAAAACAAATAAGAAAACCTTTTTTTTTTTCTGTAAAAATGAAACCTCTGTTCTCAGCCTCCAGGGCTGTACAGTATTCCCAATGATCAGACCCAGTAATCAGAAGCAGGCAAAGAGAGCAGCAGAGCAGCCCTCTATAACCTAGCACTTCATAGCTGGATCAGCAGCACTTTGTAGCAGATATTCCAGTAGTTGGATTAAATCTATAGTTCTAGAAATATTGCCTTTTGGATATGCCTGGGGAAGAGCATTTACAGATTATGAAATGAGAAAAAAGTTATACCTAAAAGCAAAAAAAAAAAAAAAACTAGAAAAAAAAAATTTCATTTCTCTTTTTCTGGAACAAATTAAGAACATACTGAAATGCTGCAGTTTGGGGACAAAACAATCAAATAGCTGAGAGGCAGCTGACAGATTGCAGTTTCAGTGATGGCACTGCTGTATGAAATTAATTCACTGCTAAATTTCTTGTGGCAGTAGCCTTTGACTAGCTTTTTAACCATGTCTAATGGAGATCCTTTACACTGAAATTGTAAAATTGCCAATCCAAGAAAAATGAAAAAATACTGAATAAACTCCACACACCTTCTTCTTGGCTGATGGGACAGCATGCCTAAATGTTAGCATACTTTGGCATAGAAAGTCCATTTAGGGAATTTTCAGACATGGTTTCTTTTTCTTGTTTGTCATTTGAAGATTTTATCCACTTTTCCCTTTTTCTTGGCATTATGATGTAGATGGAGTCTTTCAACTCCATCTTTTCATGGGCTTAAATCACTTGAAGAAGCATCAACAGTTATGGATAGACATGCAAAGGAAAATGTGCAAATGATTCAACAAGAATAGAAAAATTAAGATGAATACAAAATTCTGTATTTACAGAAGCCACCTACGGGAAGGAGAAATAGCTTGGGGATGTTTTGCATAGTTCTACTTTGATGTGCTTCTAGTATGGACACTAATTTATTTTATCACATTTAACCTTTTCTTCATTATCTAGAATTCACAATGCCATGGTTGCTGATTTTTTTGAGATTTATAAATAAAACAAAGATTAGGAACTTGCAAAATTTAGCATATTAGTAAATTAAATTTTAAATGTGCATTTTAAAGTACTGATTTGTTGCATAACTAATGCAGAAGATGCTATTAACATTTGCTTTTCAAGTCTGCAGTTGTTACCACATAAATAGTGGCTATAGTGTACTCCCTTCTTTCACTAGCTTATGCATAGCATCCTGTGAAAAAGCTGATGCACCTCTGCTTCTTCAAGTAAATATTTTATAGAATCAGAGTCCTAAATTCAACTCCAGTATTGATTACAAAGCGTAATACATCTTAGTTCAGTACGCATAGAATAATACCAAATATCTTAAAGTACCAGAGTGAGTTTTAAACTGAGAGACTATGTGCTATCATGGTGACAGGGATACAGGCACTAGAATGCACTGGGAAGGTACAGTTTTATAAGAATTTTACTGTGCAACATTTACAGGTTAATCCATTTGGGTACATTCATCTGTTGTCTCCAGCTTGTCTCCATTTCCACAATGGAAATGTATGGAAAAAAATAGGATTATATATTTACATATGTATTTTCACCTAAAGCTAGAGAATTTTGCAGATAAACCAGATTACTAAACATATTTACAAAGAAATCACATAAGTAAAACTTGGACTACAGCTGTCGTTGCTGTTGCAGTGCTAAAACCATTGCAGTCCCTTCACAGAAGAGAGCTTCACTGTAATATAATTTTCAGACAGAACTGACAGGGCTGACTTTTATTTTCTGCTTTCAATGTGCCCTTTTCTAGACAGAAATGATAAAGAATATATGAAGAATTGAGAAAGGAACCACAAGACTAAGTAATGTTTACTAGGTCTTGAAAGCAAGAGTGCAGGAAAGGGTCTTGGGGGTGAAGCAAAATACCCAACAGAATGCAATGATGCTTTTGCTAATGCACAGCACAGATGAATACAGAAGCTCCAAAAATCACTGAGTCATTTATCACCTTCCAAGAAAACAAGTATTTGTGTTACCACATCTTTGTTTCTCACTTAGTGCTGCACACTGTAGAATTTACACAGTTTCAATGAAGGGTTTCAAGACTTCATAGTCAAATAAGGGCCAGGGAGACTTAATATAACTAGAACTTGCCAAGATCTCCAAGATCTCTACTTCTATTACTCCTATTACTTCTGGTAAAACAAAACAAACAAACAAATAAAATCCCAAAACCTAACCAAACAAAAAAACCCCAAACAAACAACAAAAAATACTTTGTAACATTTGGGACAAAACAAAACAGATCACAAGAACCAGAAACCAGAGGCAGAAAAAGATAACAGAAGACAGCCAAATATCTTATTAAGTTGGGTCACTCAATGTTTTACAGGATCCAATTATGTAGCTAATCCCTATGCTGCTGTTTTGTCTTTGTTATTTCTGGACCACAAAAAATCTCCCAGTGGAAAATTCAGATAAAGAAGGGTATGCTAAAATTATAAGTCATGGTTTTGATCAATAAAACAATAATTAATAGTAACAACAATGCCTTTTTGTGTCATTAAGAAAAATATTTAAATATATCAGAAATTTATTGAGGTATTAAGAATAAAAACACTGGTCATAAGACCTTACAATTCAGCCTAAGAAGTATATGTGCATATTTTACTACATAACATCATATTCTAAATTTACAGTATAAATTACTGAACAAAAGAGAAAACTAAAATTTTAAGTGAAATTTAGTAGATAAAAATGTCAGAGGGCAAAATCATTATTTAAAGTAACTCCAGTGTGAAAAAGAGCAATCCAGCTAATTTGAAGACTGGGCTAGCTCAAAAAGCACTACTATTCAGTAGTGTCTTACTATTGCTTAGCAGATGGCTAAGACTGCGTTAGAGCTCCAGAACATTAGACTGAATGCCAAGTACACCAAACAAAACACCAAATGCATCTATTTACTAATTTCTAGTCTCTGCCACACTATTGCCATAGTGCAGATATTCAGTCATCCCTGATGGAGTCACAGGCAGATGAGATTTTAGAAATTGACTGCCACATGCATTCAGCTACCACAGAGGCTCAGCTCTTTGGTGAGTACCCCACCAATAGTACAGCTAAACTTTACCAGGCAAGTGTTTGAGATTAACAGGCAATAGCAGTTACTAACCTTCCCCTCAGAGAGCAAAGAAGGAAAGAATGCAAATTCCACTGTAAGTCTGTTTCTATTGCTTTATTTCTTCAGGCTTTACATGGACTGGTAAACTCCTCCAACAGTATTCCATCTCACCTGAAAAAAATGTTATCACATCAGAACAAACATTGCAATATTAAACACTTAGCTGTAACACTACTCAGAACATTAGGAAAATATGCTTTTACCTATATGTGTAAGATAAATAATGATATTACTTCTTGGAACTACAGTTGCTGATTTGGATTACTCTGAGTTACTACGTGTTTGTCTCTTTTTGCTCAAATGTTCCAGCTTTTCAGTGCACCCCTTCATCTCCTTACATGCACTGCCTTTATTACAAAAAGAACCAAAATCATCTTGATTTTATTCAATGTCATGGAGTAAAAGTGGCCTCACAGATGTTCTGATCACTTAAGACAGCTTGCACTATGTATATGTCATGGATCCTACCACCAAATCATCAAATTAGGGGATAAAACTATGTAGCCCCACTGAGTTTAATGAAGATGTAACAACATGTTACAAGAATTAGTGAAGAGCAGAAACAGAGTGATTTTCAAGTCTTGTCACAGTGCCTCTGTTTCATGAGAGAGTATCTCCAGGTTTTGGAGTGTGGAGAGGAAGGAGATTTCTAAAGGAAGCACATTTAAAACCTTCAAGATTCAGAAATGGGGAAAAGTGAAGTCAACGTTTTTACGAACCTAAATTTTTAAGAACCATCATAACTGTTAGGGCACTGGAAAACTCATTTGTTCAGCCCCTTCAGAGCACCACTGATAACAGCTTAGAAAAGACTGTGAGTGAAATACGGACTTTGTGAAGCTCCTGTTGTACATGAATTTAGATTCACTGATGTTCTCATCGCAGAGTTCAGCTGCATTTACTGCTTATGAAACTAGTCTGATGAATTCAATTACTGAAGGAAGTCTGGTTTTAATTCTTAGAACTACTACTTTTTTCAATTTAAATTGATTAATAATAAAAGTTACAGCATTTCAGAGGAACAGCATATAAATTAATTATAAATTGAAGCCCTAGCCCATGGCAATAAGATACAAAGCTCTCCTTCATGTCAGCTCAGATGCAGCTTTCAAGTATATTCTAAAGGTACTTCTTCTGGATAAATATTTTACGTTATAGATATAAATTACAGTTTATTGCCAGCTGTTTAAAATATCTATGATTTGGTAAGATGAGTCTTGCTAACCCCCAGCTGTCTCCCATTTAGCTGAATTGGAAAAACACTGGGTAAATTGCTGCCCATGGAGCACAAACAGAAGCAACTGAAGTACCCATAATTTGTTGGAGTTTTAGATCATCCTAATTTAGATATTTTTCAAAAGGCATAATGTAAAGTAGACGATACTTAATCGCCACCCTGATAAATAGCTCTACTGGGAAGATAATACAGTTAGTAAAAGGGTAAATTAAAAGCAAACTGTAAGAGCCACGCTGCATCCGTGACACACCCGAAGTGTTTGGAATGAAGCCGTTTGATGCGCTGATCACAGCAGCGTGCACTCAGCTACCACCATACATGGCACAGCTGCCTGTTATCTTCAGGGGACTGCCTCATGCTCCTGAATTTGTATTTACAAACTGCACTGATATAATCAAAGAAAAGCTAGAAAGTTTCTTAATTCACTGTACTCATGGGTAACAATATAAACACAGCATTCATGTGCTCTTAATGGGGCACTTAAATATCTTTTTTCACAGGTTTCATCATATGAAAAACTACAATGAGTGGGGATGCAGTCAGGAGGTGTACCTGAGTTATATATCAAGGCAGGCACAAGAAGGGACCCTCAACAGATGAGAACCGACAGTACAGAAGAGTCTATTATGTCTCAGCGAGTCTGTACCAATGTCTGACCATTTTTTGATATTTTTTGTGACTTTTCTATATGTTCAGCTGAGAAAACATATGGGGTGAATACTAGTTCATACTTCACTGTAAAAGGCAGCTGTCGACTGCTAGATACTGTCACCAATAAGCAAAAGTTGCAAGCTCAAGAACAAAGAAATACATAGATTTTCAGTATCACATACAGAGCCAAGTATTTTATTCTCCAATAAAAGAAAAAAAAATTCTATTTCCTTTTGAAGTCTATTTATAACCACAAATGCAATTTTGTCCTCTTTGAGTAGTTAAAACCTTAATCTCTGGCTTTCTCATTCAGAAGATATTCTTCACAGAGTGATTTTTTAACTGTTACAGTCCCTTTCTATGATTCTTAACTGGGGCTGAGTCTTTCCCTTTCTTACAGGGTGCAGTGATGTCCTGATTAGGAAAGAAACAGAAGGCAGTGGTGGCAAGAGAGAAGCAAAGGAAGGAAAACATGCAAGGAAAGGAGACAGAACTGCAGAAGGTAGAAGTGTGGCTGACAGCCCTGGAATTCCCCAGGACCACAGTCAGCAGTGAAGAGAATTACCTTACGGAAAAGACACAGCTGGCAGGAAAGATGTCAACCACAGGAGGTAAAGAAAAATGCAGGCAGGAGGAGAAACTGGTGAGACACCCTGTGGACAGGAGTGCCTTGGGAGAAACACCATGGGGGTAAAATGGCCGATGACTTACAAATGTGCACGCAGCCCACAAATTAAAGTAACATTTGATTACCCCTATCAATCCAAAATGGTTTCCTTGGACACCAGTCCAAGAGAACATGGAAATTACCTCTTCACTCACTGACAGGCATGGTTCAAGAGCACATACCTTCTACCCTCACACCCAAGGGTATTAACCAGTCATTACCTCACATTTTCTTGTTTCCCTAATGGGCCCCGTTTCATCTCCCTGGGTAGTGAGAGCTGCTTCACAGCACATCCACGGCAGCAATCTGTAACAGTGCACTTAGCCAGGCAGCAGGGGGACTGAATAATGAGCCCATCTGTACCATCCTTCCAACCCTGTCCTAAAAGCATCGCTAAGCTCCAGAAGTAATATTCTCCCGGTACCTCCCTCTAACCAAATTTCTAAGTAGCAGAAGGTTGCTCTTATTTTTAGGGTGCTTCTTGTACAGTATATAAGATGAAGTGGATTTTTGCTTTACTGTTTAGGCAATAAAAAGTATTTCACTCTTTTTTTTTTGCATTGGCAGACAGCTAACAATAAAATGTCTACTTGGAATAACATTGTTATGAAAGGGAACATTTCCTCTTCAATATTATGTCACAGGACATACCCAATTAGTGGCAAAACACTTGATAATCCTTATGTGTGCCCTCAGATTAGAACAAAAAGATGAAATAGCAATTTGGTGGAAAGCATTTTAATATAGGTATCCAAGAGTAAGAGTATTCTGAGTTCTGCAATGGAAAAAATAAAAAGAAAAAAGAGGGAAAAGCTTTCCTCTGATTTCCTCTGATGCTGCAATACCTTTCCCTCTTCTGTTCCTGTTAAAAGAAAATGCAGTTCTTTTTCATTCAGGAGTAATTGGAGCTTTAAACAATGAAATGCTTTGGAGTGAAATCTATCTTTTATTCTGAATCAAGACATGGGTCAAGCAGATTTCTGACCAATGGGAAATGATAAGTACAACCATATTTTTGCTTGCCTCAGTTCCTTCTAGGATCAAAGCTGAGGCTGTCAACCTTAATTTATGTTTAGATATTTAAAATATTTCCAGTATAATTCTGTATTTTAAGGAGTTGTCACTGAGCAACACCTGAAACTGTCTCACTGTACTGAACTATGGCAGTATTTTTTCCCATCAGATACTAGTTCAGCAGGCCTCTTCATGTCTAATTCTTTGACAGCAATTCAGTTTTAGATGGCTTATAATAGGTGCTGCCTGAATTCTGCCAAGATTGAATTGTTATTGATTGGTACGAGGCAATGGTGTAGAAGGGTGCATTTCCACAGCCTGTATTTGGATGGGTCAGATCTTTTGACAGCTGATTTTGTTAGAAAACCTGGGGTCATTGTGGGCACTGATTATTACACAGCCTTGCATTTCTTCCATGACTGCAAGCTCAGCTTCTTACTCTTGAAAAAACACAAGTAATTTTCTTTCTAAGGTCTATATAGAGGTTTTTTTTATGTAGGAAAGGACATTATAATCAGTACATTAGAAATTGTACACAACAGTTATAATTGTTATGTTCATACAATTGTATGAACAATGCAAGATGCCAAGTGCCAGTTTCCTACCTGGGCACAGCCTGCATGAAGCTTCCTTGTAAGCCTGTTTTTCCCCCTCACTACAAGCTCAGCTTCTCAGTCTGCAGAAGATGTTGCAGATCTCGGCACTGTTGTGTAAGACAAACCCATTCTTGTTCCATTTCTACACTTATAAATGCCAAAATATACTAAGTCAACAAAAATTTATGTATTTGACTTCAGAAGATGAAATTATGTCATTAGTAACATTACACTGATTTTATTACTGTTTCTTTCATTTAAATTGTTAGTGGTTCAAACATCTTAATTTCAGAGTGAATTATATAATTGTTTTTTGTTGCTTGTTTATCCATTTTTTGTATAATTAGGATGCAGTAATTTACTTTATATCTCTTTAGCTTAATTGAGTTAATAATATCTGCTCAGAAGCATGATGTCACACTCCCAGCTACTTGGCTGGGAATACCGGGAAAGGGCTTTCATTGGACGTAAGAATTTCAAAGGGCAGCTTTTCTGCTAGACCTGTAACTCTGCAAAAGTTAGTTTTGTTCAAATGACACAGCTGTTTCCATATCTTAGTGCTTCTTTTACTGCTCTTGTGATAGATCGTATTAAAAAATCTTTCTTGACACGGCACAGTTTTCCCTGATGATATTGTTATCACAAAACACTATCTAGTGTATCAATAACAGTAAACAGGAGCAAGGACAATCTGTATTGAAAAAGAAAACCTTAGCTTTCAAGTAGTGTCTAATAACTGAAATTGCCTTGCTTGAACTCTATCAAGGCAGCCAGTATAGCACATTCATCTGCATTTTATCAACCCTTCAGCTTTTCATGAGCCAGCCAGTCTGGAAAGGACTCCACCTCCACTTGGACCATGTCAGGCAGGACAGGCTCACCTGCAATCTGGGTCCCACAGTCATGCAGGATGTCTTTGGCAGCAGGCTGCAGATGAGAAGGACACATTTGTCGGGTGCTGTATGACAGGTCAGCATCTTATCCAGCCTGAAATCCCATTTGGCATACAGCACTGATCAAGAGAACACAACAAGGCAACTGTGGCTCTGGGCCACAGAGTATCTCAGGCACAGTGAACAGGATTTCACTGGTCTGGTGTCATTGCCATTAATTTATTATGGAAAATAAAATAAATTCCATATTTTGGGATATTAATGACAGTCAAGTAGCATCTACATTAGAGGTAGTGCCACAAAAAGTCATCTGAAAAACAGAACCATGAGTATAGTAACAATAAACATTGGACAGCCTTAAGGCCTAAATCTTGGCTTATCCTAGAAGTTAAATCCCAGAAATAAAGATCACTGCTAATAATTCCTAGAATCCGTGGAGGTATTCACAAAGAACTTAGAGAACTATACAAAAATCCACAGCTGTCAAAAACACGTATCTAATCCTGGCTCCTGAATGTCGAGTGCATGTATGATCCTTTCTATCCTCAAAGTTTTGATAAATATTAACTTGCTGATCTTTACATGTCACATAGAGGGAAAGTTATGTAATTGCCATTTTCCAGCTGTAAAAATGGGTATGTTAAAAATAAGACAATAATGAAGGAAAATGTACCAACCACTTGTGTAGCCATGGAATGCTATTCATAAAACTGCCTGCAACAGTAAAAGGAAACACCACATGGTAAAAATAAAACATTATAATCTTAGCTGGGAAACATGGCACTAAAAATGTTAATTTGTGGATGGACCAATTCATAAATGAAAACTCAGGGGGAAAAAATGAAGCTACATGAGGTGAGGAAAGAAGCTCAATTTCTGTCATGCCAAGACAGAATCACTCTCACAGCACCTCAGACATCAGTCACCAGATAATGGATCCACTCTGCACCTACAGCCCACGATGCTCTCTGCTGACTGACTTGCCAGCATGGGACACCTGGGTCCAGTGGTGCCTGTGTTCAGAGCAGGTACAGACAACACTACACAGCTGCTGGTAAGAATTCCAAAGGATCCAGTAAGTGTAGTTAAGGTAGTTCTTTTAGAAGATGACTGGTGTTAGCCCTTTCTGCCCCACAAACAGTTGTGAAGGTCAGAAGTAGAGAGTGTCCAAACAGAAACCGGACTCATGGGAAACTGGAGGGTGGGAAGGACAAAAGTCAGTAACAGCATGCAAATGAGAGTGCACAGAGCAGAGCAACCTTAATCTAGACCAATCTGGTGTAGAAAGGAACAAGCAGTTTACCCCCGAAAGAGCCGTGGCTTTTGAAACAACATGACCACAGACTGAGGCTGAGATATGGCCATTAAATGCAAGTGAATACTAAAGTCCTGTATTCTGACTCACTGCAATATTAATTTTGAAAGTATCTGTACAATTTAACCTTCCAGTACCACAGCCAGCAGCAAGACTTCCTAAATTAGCAGAAGTAATAAACAGGAGCCTCATTAAATCTTCTTCTTCCCTGACTTTTTTATCCTTCTAATTAAGCTCTCTGTCCTGTAACTCCCCTTGTTTCCCTAATTCTCTCTTCATCACTGATTTCTTTATCCTTTGATATGACGGAGTGTCATGTCATAAGGAAAGGTAGAGCTATGTTTTCTAGAGGACAGAGCATGAAAAGGACAGGAAGGCATGTTGTTCTCAAAACTGTGTCCCAGCAAGGCAGATGGCTCATTAATGTACCAGTCTTGCCCTCTCAGCAAGGAAAAAACACACACTCCCTTACACAGAGGGGTCAGCCTGCGAGCCATGCTCCCTCTGGCAGCTCAGCTCTGTCTGCTTCTGTTCAAGCTGTCTTCTATACTACTTAGGTTCACCTTTACACAGCAATGAAGGGAAAGGCTCTTTAAAAGATGTCAGGACAGCTCTTGATGCACTCCTTATAGCTTTGAGTCTCTAGTTTGGAACTCTTGAGAGGCCCTTGAGAGTAGGAAAAAAAAAAAATCCAACCCCTTGGTATCATGTTTGTCTGCAGACATCATTACCTCAATTAAACAAAGCAGAAATAAAGTAATTTACTGAGTGCTAATTACACCAAAAAAAAAAAAAGGGTTTAACACAAACAGGCAACAACAAAAAAAAAAACCAAAAAGCTAATATAATTCACTCTGAAATTAAGATTTTTTACAAATATCCCCAGTTTCTATCAAAGCAAGTAATAAAATAAGTGTATTGTTACTAATTGTAGCAGTTCATCTCCTAAAGTGAAATACATACAACTGTGATGACCTCATATATTTTGACAAATGAAACTTGAAAGAACAAACACAGCTCATCAGTTCAGTTTCCCCTACAAGGAAACAGTGTCAACAAGGCTATAGGCATTTAGATTTCCCTGCTTTTCTAACTTTAAAGAAAGTGTCAAAAGCACATTGACAAAGTCTGACAACCACAGATGATTCCAGGAAAGACTTTGCCAGGCTTTTTTTCTTCTTATTTTCATTTGAAAAATTGAAATAAAATTCTGTTATGCCATGGATTGCCCCATCAGGATTCTGTTGACTATTTGCTAATGGAAAGTGCATTGCTCCCTGCACAGCTGCCCCAAGCTTTCCATCTGCCATGCCTTGGAAACAGGTGAAATACTTCCATACTCTAATACTACCATCTTTTTACACAGGATTTTTGCTTAAATAATGAGCCTTATTTGAGGTAAACTCCTACTGCTGTCACTCTCCTACCTCTATACACAGTAGGTTTGTGAAGACATAATGGCAAACTGATCTATCCCTGCAAAACTAAACAGCCTATTATGAGGGAAAGCACAGGAAATGTGGGCAGGAGAAAATCTCAAAGAGTTCTTCAAACTCCTCAATCTCAAAGACTTCTTCAAACTCCGAATTGCTAGCAGGCACCCCAGCACACCCAGACCCTGACAATTGTGATGCATTAGCACTCTGTTTACTACCCCAGACACTGTTAATTACTATCTTGCATTCTGGTTCACAATATAATTTAATACCAATGTTTTTTCTAGATTTTGTGTATCTTTCAAATATTTTACTTTTCACAATTTCAGATGTTATTGCATTTCAACTGAAGACAAATTCCTATTTGTTATGTAGGCTTCAGCAGTCATGGCAGTTCAATAAATGAAGCTTTTGCAAATGTCTCAAAAATCAAGAGATCTTGCTGAGCCTTCTCTGTGATTCTGGGCCTTTAAAAATAGAATCAATCATTCTAGTTTCTAATGAGAAATTCTTCTGAAGACCTAATGAGAAAAGAAAAGAAGGTATCAAGGTCTATGGTCTGTGTTCCTTACAGATGCATTATCTGTGGGCCTGATCTCAAAGGGAAATGCTCAGGATCACCTAAGTTTCACAGAAACTGTGAATTTTTCCAGCATTTTGCAGAAGAAGGCTTCTTGTTTCTCTATTTATTTTTAAATCAGCTCAGATGACTAATAAAACCTATCCTGTCTACTGCAGATCAGAATACAGACATGTTGATAGGGCTCTGGGGGGGAAAAAAAAGGAGAAAAAATAGAAGTGAGCCTTTCCTCTAGGGTCACACAGATCCTGCGGTCAGTAGATCCCTGCTGAGACCCCCCCTTCCTAATTGATTGTCTTGCCCAGGAGGAAGCTAAAGACTCTCCAGGAGCTAAAGAAATGGGAACTGCACTTTCCAGCAGGAATAAGTGCCATTAACAAAGCAATTCTGCCAAGAGGGTTGAAGGCATATGTTATTTTGTAAAATACTTCGATGGATGATATATGCACTGTACCTGTTTAAGTATGTGCCCTGACTATTATGGATGCAATGTATCAAAGCAGCAAAATTACTTGGCAGAATTCTTGAGCAACAAGAAAACTGATCTTATTTAACTCTGAGTTAAGCATAGTTGACTCTTTGTCCATTAGTGTAGCTTTTGATGTTGTAATGTAATTAAATTTGAACCCAATACACTCAACTTCTGCAACAAATGATACATATTTCTCTTTCTTCTCTTTGTGTTGAAAATATATCCTGGCTAACTGGAATCACTGTGGCAAGCTGTAAATGATGTATGAAATGAAAAATCCCTGCTCACTGCAAGGAGAGGATATAGACAGGGCTCAGCAATTGCTGCTGGGCTATGGTATTTGCTGAAATATTCAGCTCAAATGCAGTCACACGAGCTTGTCAGTGCTGACACTGGGCAGCAAGCTGCATATATCATTTTTCAATCTTATTCAGGACCAAATGACTAAGTGATAGATGGTATGATAAATTCAGAAAAAAATTTACGAAGATCCTAAACTTCAGTTGTTGGGCTATGTTTTTTTTTTTTTACTTAAATGACTGATGTTCAACTGCCTTTGTCTCACCAATGCTCTGAGCTTCAGAAACCCATAAAGTGACAAAAAGACCAGCTAGACTGGAAAATTATTAAACAACAAAGTGGTTCACCACTCCAGAAATATTTATAGACACTATTTAAATATGCTGAATGACTGCCATGATTATTATAGGCTGCACCTTAATCAGGAGGGTCTACTGAACACCTTTGACCAAAGTCTAATCAAAGACTCTCTCTGTGCTTTGGTATAGAGATACAGAAATACATCTGCATTTCAGCACAATAAACCTATTTGCAATCCTGCACAGGACTGTTGGTACATCAGGGATATTTCTATTAACTGCTGGGACTGAGACTATAATTTAACAATATACAGACTTCTTCAGATTATGGAGTTCCTGCTAACACCACACCCCCCATTTGCTGTCATTCCACTGCTCACAGTTACCCCTGTTTTGCCCAGGCAACTGAAACACAGCCATGTTATGAACTGAATCAAGAATCTGGCCTGACTTGAACAAACTATGTCTAAAAAAAAGCAAAGGAAAAGACTATTTTTGGTAAGCTAGACAAGTTCTCCCTAAAATAGGAAAGGACAAGATGAAGGCAAGATTAACTTGATTAACTTGAGGCAAGGCTGGGGCTCGTTTTGTCATTAGAAATAACCAGGGTGGATACCCTAAAAATACCACTTACTGTTTGGAAGGGCTGTCAATTACACACATAAGAGCTGGGAAGGGGAAGAGAAAGACATGGCAGCTAAGAGGGGTGACTGTGCTGGCAGTAAATCTGTGTCTCCTGCGGCAATTGTAAGCCTGATTGACAAAATGCAGATCATGTAGCACCTATGGGGCTCTCTTTAAAAATTTTTATTCTTGAAGCCCTTCAAAGATCACACAACAAGATGAAATTTGAGATTTCTTTCTGCCTGTGTGTTCTTCCTTCCCTCTCTTCCATTGAGATAGTTGCAAAGGTTAGAAACTTGTCTCACCTCCCCTGAAGGCAACCAGCAAAAGGGAACCTCAAAAAAGGCTTTAAAATTCCCATACTTTAAAATGTATCAACTGTTAAACTTTGGGTATGTTCAGACATTTTTTACATACACATTTTCCTGCATTAAGGAAGTTTGGAAGTCTAGCTTTACATAGTTAATGTTTAACCTTCCAGGCACATTTTTGACTTCTTACCCCTCTAAGTGGGTGTTAATTCAAACTAGTCAAGAGGGCACAAGCTTGAACAGAAGATCTCCTTTCCAATGTTATTTCTCCAGACCTTTCAAAGATAAGGTTAGATAGATGTGTCTGATCCAAATGTGGTGCAAGCAGTTAATGGCCCTCAGAGCGCTGGTATAGCACCTTGAGGCCAGAGTTGATGAACTAAAGGAGCAGGGAAATATGGATGTCTCTACAGAAACAGCAAAGCAGTCCCACATCAGAGCTGCCTGTCTTTACCATGCAGCAGGGAACACAGCACATATAAGGGGAGCTGGGGGGAGGTCACTATTTTAAACATATAGAATATAACACAGAGAGAAGACTACTCTGTAAAATCTATTTAAGTCAATTACACCTGTATAGATATAAGTCCAAATAACAGAAAACAAAAATGTTAGAAACATCATTGTGTTAATTGTCTCTTGATCAGGGAATGTGTATTTAAACAGTGACTAGTAAAATGACAGCATGGTCTGCAAATAAGGCTGCTGTGCATTACTAGTCTGAATATTTTCCCTATATATTATTTACTCAGAGCACTGTTCTAACATTCACAATCCCCAGCCATGGGGCAGGACCCCACTGAGAAAACGAAGTCTAATAAAACAGCAGTAACAGGCAACTACAGCCCTCTGTGTATAAATTAAATTTCTTAATATTGTTACAGCCTGAAGAGGAGCAGAACTCCATCTGTGCATGGCTTTCTGTGTGTGTGTGACCAGGTGCTCAACGCCTGAGCCATCTCTTGCTGCCTTCCTGCAGCAGTGAGGGCCAGCTGGGAGCTCCCACTGCGACTTCAGTGCAGCTTAATGGGGAGATCTAAACACAGAGATGCAGCCTCTGTGGTTAGCAGTTTTGGACAAATCCAACTGAATGTTCTGGGAGCCTAAGAAAGTTTAGAAGAGGGATTTTTATACTGACTGCTGTGGGGACATTATTGCCTTTATTCAGGGCCAGCAAAAAGAGCAAAAAGAAAGTAGTTCATACAGAAAGATGAACCCAAGGAAATTAAGATCAAATTTCAATATTGAAAGTAAAATATGCAAAATAAGACCATTTCAAATTAAAATATTAAAATATTTAGTATTTTAATATCAAGTTCTAAGATTCAGCAAGAGAAGGAGACTGATACATTAGAATACTAAAAAATAAAATGTATCAGAAATGGACAGAAGGTAAGTCCTAAACTGAATTACTTTTGGCAGGAGTACTGCACTGAGGCAGTACATGACCCAAGTACCTCTTCATACAGTACCTGAAGCAGGGTGTACCTAATGTGGGAACATAAGAGGTGTGTCCGTAGCTGTGAAATGTCTCTCTCCTTTTCTCCTGCAAGAGCAGGCATTTGGCTATACAGCCCTTCCTTGACAGAAAAGATTCCCAGTGGTTCCATGAACCATTTTAGATTTTCTTCCTCCTTAGAGATGAGAGCACTGTAACCTCCCTGTTAGCTATAGCACTTGATACGAAAGGTCACAAGTAAAAGCTAATTTTAGACTAATCTTGCTTCAACTAAAGTTTTATATTTACTGATGGAATATTTCTTTAATTGCTTTCTCTCGATACATGGGATTTCAAGAGGTATTTGACACATTGGAGGCAAAGGTTATGGTTAACAAACATAACCTCTCTCCTGAATGTCACAGCCACTGATCAGCAATTTTACCCTGGCCCAAGAGTATGCTCACTTTGAATGTATGTCTGAGATTCAAATGTAAAAGTTCTTGCAGGCTCTGCTGACTGATTGCCTTGAGTATCATCTCCTCTCTGTTACACGTATCAGTCAGAAGATTTATGGACTCTCAGAAACTGGTGAGTGGCTTCTTCCTGACCATTTTGGGTGTAAAGGAGTTATTCCCTCCACGCACCTGCCAACTGTTTATCCTCAGTCTGATCTGTTCATTAAGTACAGGTTATTGATTCATTCCTGTTAAGTATCATGAAATTTATGATACATTCTGTTTGTTCCATGACTTATTTCACTAGCTAATTCTATTAAAAGATAAAAAAGTATAAAAGTGCAGGACAAGTGCATTCTGCACTGAGTCCCATAGTTCTGGTCCTCATGTTCCTCACAGATTTCTCACCTACAGGATGGTGCATGTCTACTCTCATTATGCATCGAGGACACAGTCAGCTAACATTCTGCATCCTCTCAGAAGTAGCCATATCCACAGATTTGACCTGGTTACAAGAGAAAATACATATTAACTGCAATAACACATGGAGACAAACTAATCTTCATGCAGATATCCTAAGGGAATTGCAGAATGAAATGGCTGAGTAGCATGCAAAAAAAGTTATCTGCCTAAAATTATCTACTACTGCAAGGGACTTGGGGGCATTTTAATTTGTGTCTATCCTTCAAAAAGGTATTGGGGTGATTATGGAAGCCAGGCTCTAGCAAGGTTTAAAAAAAAAAAAAGTGCTGAAACAACTGTAACAAGAATAAATTACACATGTAGGGACAGGCATGCACGGTTCCTACAATAGAAGATGTGTCTCTGTCATCTATTTAGCACTTTGGGGATAGTAAACAAAAGTGAATGAGGAAGAAACAGCAAATATTTATATGGGCTTCTAAAGCTTTTGACAAAATAAACAAGATCTTGAAATCAAGCAATGTCATAGTTTAGATACTGACTTGAAGACAAGAAACTATAAACAAAGGAACGGTTTTAGTTTTAGTATGATAATTAAATTAAATGAAACCTACTAGTTATTGTGTTAGTGGTTTTCTTATTTATCTTATAAAGTCTTAACATTAGGAATATTATTCTAAAGCACCTGACTAAAAACATCTCCTTCTTGATATGCTCACATGAGTGAAATTTAAATAACTATCTTCAACCTAAGATTCTACAGATACTGAATTTTTTGTGCTGACAAGGAGAGATGTCCTCTAGATATGAAAGTCAACTTTCTCCTTTTGGAAGTATAGACATGATACTGCTTACTAGTAAGGGGTTGGGGGAAACAGAAAGGAAGAAGTACTGCCAGTTAAAAACCCAATGAACACTGAAAAACAAATTTCCAGGTTTATTCTAAGCCCTGACTATTAGCAGGGAGACAAAAACCTAGGTAAAAGCAATCTAGAGACATCACAGTTTGACTGAATTGTTTTAGACTATTTTGCTAATCTGATAATTTTTAGCCTTCTGTATCTCAAGCAGTGCACACAGAAAAGTTATTCACTGGACAAAAAGAGCAGAGGAATCCAAGAACTGCACAGAAACTGCAAAGGCAATAAGAGTAAACCAGATCAAGCAGCAGAAGTGGCATCTGAAGGAAGGAGATAAACAATAGGGGTGCTTCCCTAATTGTGCTGTTACTATTAAGGCAGCAAAAGAAGATCTATGCTGTATCTTACTACAAGAACTATTTAATCAGCATGCCTGAAACTTTCACACCAGCCATATGACCATGCTGCATTTACCCATAATGTGCACTGCTCTACAAGAGAAGTTTAAACAGTCAGGAATATATTTTTCTTCTCTATTTATGCAACACCAAACTTTTCTTTAGAGCATTGTCTCTTACTCAGTAAGACAACCCTCAAGATACATTACAACCACACTCCCAAAATGGGCAAAATGTGGAAAAACTGGCAAGCACTTTTCTGCATCAGTATTTTGGCTTGTCAGCTCTGTCAGCAGTTGATACTGACTTTTGAGAAGAAGCTAACTGTTCATTACACTTCTGGGCTTTACAAAGATCACATATCAGAGTTTCATGAAGGTCTATCCCCTTCCCTACGGCCCCTTCCCTGGTATTATTATTGCTGGTAATATTGTAAGTGTAGTGTGAAATGGCCAATTCACACATACCATGTTTTACACATTGCCTGAATCTGCTGGAACATGATTTTCATAAGAATGATGAGAGTAATAAACATCTTCTGGCAGAGACTTGCAAAATCTGCACACAGTTTACTCATGCAGTAATGAGCCATAGAACTGCAGGAGAAAAGCAATGTACATACACATGAATAAATTAAAAGAAGAAATGTGAACCCAATGGAATGCTTCTCTTTTAGATATTTACAAAAAGCACGTATAGTGTGAAAAAGCTGCATACATTCTCAGCTGCACTCACAATAGTCAGAGAAATTATAACATATTAGTTTCTAAAACGAGACTTTATGGGCGAGCTGTCAGTGACCCAGTCTCAGCAGTTGCCTCAACTGATCCTAGGTTTGAGCTCTCCACATGGGCTGTAGGCAGAAAAGGCTTTAAAAAGTACTCTCTCTTACTAACCTATTAAATGGATTACTTCTAATCAGAAGAAGAATAAAAACATCTGTGGATTTTTTGAAGCTGAGAGAAAAAATTCAGCTTTTATGCTTGAAGAATTCCACCAGCTGACCAGGAAAGTAACTTTTGTGTAGAACACAAACAAGAGTGGGGAAAAGACTTCAGATTTTTTTAAAGTGAAAACTCCAATCACCTCTCTCAGTTATTCAGATTACTTATTTGCATTGTCAGTGCAGCAGGGCAAGGTTTTCCTTACAAAGGAACCAATTTGAAGCCTGAAATTGTAAATTGACATTCTGCATACTGCTGCTGTTTCAAAGAGACTGGGGCACTTCAGCTCCTGGTGTTGCCAGCAGCATCTAGCAAGTATTTCCTGCATCTGCTGAGATACTGAACGTGCAAAGAAACATGACTGGATGATGGCTTAGCTAACTGGTGTAAAAAACACAGTTTTGTCATGAAGGCAATGAGAGCAGTCTTAAGTGCACAGGAAAACCAGCTGGGATTTTTTACTTTTCATTTTAGGAAATTTATTCAGATCATGAAAGTAACACTTAAACAGGATGAGCTCTGAGTCAAAAATAATAAATTTATGGGAGAAAAAAAAAAACAGAGGAAAAAACCCACATTTTTGGCATTGGCAATCAACAGTACTAATCAAAACAATAGGGTATGACCTGCTGTCCAATTTCTCTTCTGTGTTAAAGATGTGGTACAGCCACAGCTTTCCTTCATTGCTTTTCAACAGCTTCTAGCTCTTGCTTTTTCTGTAGAATTTTGCTTTGAGAGTTTTTATCTACTAGTGACTTACATCAGATCAACTAAATTACTAATTCCTGGTGTAAAAACAAACCTAATGTGCCTTCTTCAGTGAAAAATCAGGTAGGACTTAAAAAGGGTTTGACAAGTTTTTTATCTTGTCCCTCCTTAAATGTCACTACATTAAAGTCCCATACCAAGTTTCACACTAGGAACTTCTAGATGAAGGAATTCCTTGACTCATCCATTTTCCAAAGTTCCTCCAGCCGCCCAGTGGCATGTATGCCATGGACTCTCACAACTGCCAGCTGCTGAGAACTAGATATTTCATTGTAGTTTTGCTGAGATTTTCTGTGCCTGGTTTCCATTTATTTATTTGCACTTTCTCTTGTATTAAAATAGAGGGCAATGCTATATAGCAGAAGCAACACAATGCATTCCTGATTGACACTAGTGTGACCCTGAAGTATGGGTTCCTTCATGTCCGTATGAACTGATCATGTCTTTTATTTCTCTATTATATAACAGCATTTAAAAAGTTCAGTTATGACAACTGTGAAATATTTTCTTAAGATCTGCAAAATGTAGGGGTAATTTTTGTCTTTCAGAGTTCTTTTCAATATTATTCTTAGAGTAAAACTGAATTAACATATGCTTTCTTGAAGTCCAATATATCCTCCTTTAGCTTCTCCTTAAGGATTTGTCTTAGTTCAAGATGATATTACAAAGAAGAAATTTCAATTAAAAGAACAGCAACATTTCTGCAATCATTTCAACAACTTGGATCAACTTATATTCAGTACTTTGACTACAAGGACAGTATTTCATTCTTCAAATAACTATTTCCAGCCCCTTTCTTTATTGAGATGGTCTGGAACTTAGCAATGGTAAAATTAACTCAGAAAGTAAAAATTTTCCCAGTGAAAAGACTTTACGTGCACTTTTCTGCAGTTTATCTTTTGATTTAACTTATAAAACCAAGCAAACAAACAAAACCCTGTTGGTAACCAACAGGAGCTGAAAAGTAGAAAGGTTGGGAACAGTCCTCCAGAGAGCACAGTTCATCTTCTACGGAACAGAACTGCTCCCTAATTTATGAGTTTTGCATCTTCAGAAATCATTTCCTCACAAGCTTCAGTATCCTTCCCTGCAAGAATAGAATACTTTTGAGGGAGCTGAGATAGGTAGTGCCACACACAGGAGTTTCCCAACAATACAATTATGATCAAAAGTTATCTAAAGGTAAAAAATAACAAAAATCAACCAGGTTTGAAGACTTAGAGGAGAGAATTATTTGGTTATGACTAAAAATCTACCTGATTATTACCTATAATACCATCATAAGGAAGAAACAGACTGACAATCAAAAGAATAAGGAAAAAAACCTTCACTTTTTCAGCATACTTTTTCCTACATTTTCTTGCTACTCAATTAATATTTAATAATAATAATTACTATATTAATCAAACACAGAGATACTATTCTGAACTTTAGGAAAAGGGGGGTTTTTTGTTCTCATGCTCTGAGCGTCTCAGTTTCTTGGTCTTTCTACTGCAATGTACACTGCCTCTGAGTCTCACATTCCAATTGGTAACACAAGAAAGTTCTGTCTAATGGAATTTCCTAAAGAAAGGCATATATTATTTACATCTGTAGCTACCATTTAAAAAATGGTGTGCTTTTTTTTCCTGGTATCTTTTTCTTCAGTGTTTTCAGTGCAAAGTTTCATGAACAAGTACACACTATGAAAAGACCCCTACTAGGAAATACCACAAGAAAGCAAGAAGGTCTTTTCATGTTAACTAACGGTTAAGCATGTTCAGAAAAAAAAAAAAAAAAAAAAGCCCACAGGAATCCTTTTTGTTGTGTCATTCATTAAGAACAAAGGCATAATCCAGTCTCTCAGGCAGCCCGTTTTGACAGATTTGAAACCCATGCAGTTTCATTAACCCTGGCTCTTGTGAATTTCCCGGTGCAGTAATACAGACTGCAGTTAGAGACTATCAATCAAAATGATGATATGTTGAATACTGGATCATAATTTCTTTAGATTAAGAGGTTCCTTTATGTTGCAAAGTGTTCCAAAATCCAAAATGAGAAGTACCTCTGCAAGTGGATTTATTCTGAAGTACTTTTAAGTATACACTTTAATTACTATTCTTGCTTTATCTAATCATCACCAGAATTACTGAATCTCAACACATTTGATAAAATGAAGCCTTGTGGTAATGAACCTGGGAAATGTTTCATCTAAGTAAGAAAGCTTGCTAAAGGGCAGTATATTTGACCATTAATTTAACTATAGGGAAGTTAAAATATTTTCCAAATTTGCATGCACAAAAATAAACAAACAGAACCCTCAGATATGCAGGGTGAACTACTCAGTAAAAGTGTCTGTTATCAATTTCTACAGAGGTACTGAAAGAAAATATTTTGAATCCATACCCATAAGTGTGAAAATACGATAGTCTAGCTACTGATTGAACACTGAAATTGAGCCAGCTGCAAACTTTGTGCGCAGGTGTCAAAAGTCCAAGAAGTGGCAGTGACTAACCCAACATACTATTGCTCTGTTCAAAAATGGCCAGGCTGAACTGAAAACCTTAGAGTGGCCTAAACTGTGTGGCATCACTGAAGTTATAACAGTGGCTATGTAGGATCAAGCCCTTAATGCTGTAAAATGGTAATTTCTTCTCACAAAACAAGAAATACTTCCTCCCTAGAATTGCTGGGAAGGAGAATATTGAGTCTACAGTATGTATGTAATATAGAAAGGCCTGTTGTCACATGGCCTAAATTCCTTTTTAGCATTGTATCTAGCATTTCCCATGGGCTCAGCACCTTTTGTGGTCTAGATAAGAGCCAATAGGTAATGTAAGGCACAGGGACAAAGTGAAATTTAAACTGTGGGAATGTAGGCACTATTGAAAACAGGTGATATTATTATCTTCTTTTCACCTGTGTAATAGAAACATTTTCTATAGCTTGTTGTTTGACATTAATGGATAACATGTATGAGAAAGCCCACTCCATCTGTTCAAGAGTTTTCTTATTATTTGTCCCAGAGGTAAGAACTGAAAGCTACAGCATTTACTCATTACAGCTGCAGTGACTGGAGCACAGCAAAGTATAAAATAGAGATTTAAGAACACACTCCTAAAAAAGAGATATACTGGAGCTAAAATACAATATGGCCTAATTCTAACACTGTTGAGTAAAAGATTTTTCTTGCCATGAGAAAAATAAACAGAACTATATACAGGCACAACACCAGCCCATTTTGAAGCATATGTCAAGTATTTTCTTAAGCTTCCAAACTCTGAAAATTTCTAAATATGTCTGAGGAAAAATAAAATTCACTACACATATTTTTTTGCATAGTAAATTTGCAAGCCACTACTTTTTATAAATTAAGATGCCTTTCTCCAAACACAAATATTTAAGTTTTTTGCCTGTATACTAGTTCCTGAGAGATGTAGGGAATACTTGAACTTACTTCTGGAAAGGGCCACCCTAGGTTTTTATAAGTACTATTTACTGTAAACACATAGCATGGTTTTATTTTGTGGTTTTTTACAAAAAAAGAATAAGTAGATTCTTGTTTCAAAGAAAATATGAATTACTTACAAACTTTTTCTCAAAAATAAACACAGATCCCAGACTATAACAATGAACGTTTGCTTTATGGCATTGCTGTTGGTATGAGCAAAAAAACATTTTGGATGGGACTACAGATATAATAAAAACATAATCACAAAAAAAAACTTTAATGAATGTATGAGTATCTGATCAAATCCATAAAAATGAACCAAAATCAGCTGCCAGCTTCTCTCAGGCAAATCACTGATGTGAAGAAAACAGCCTGAAGTAGCTTTATGAACCTTAGCTGTCATACTGGCAAATCACAAAAATACTACACTAACTTGCAGTGAATAATGCCTTCCAATTCACAAGGGAAAATGCTTAGTCCCTAAAAAAAGATACTGTCTCACTCCTTAAATCCTTTGATTACTAAAGAAAAAAAAAAAAGCCTACACCTTGCACAGTAACTACTAAAATCTTTCAGTATTAGTCTGCACTGCCTCTCATATCTATGTAAAGTTTCCTTAACATGTAATTTTCATTTCATTTTAAACATTATTTTTATTTTAAGCACTGTTTCTATGGCTGTACATTTTTCTATGTGCTTAAAACATTAGCAGGTGATTGATTCCCATCATCATGGGACACTCTCTCTAAATACATTTGATATTTAAATAGGAACTAGCCATTGACTCCATAATCCTTTGTGCCACCCTTGTCCTGTGAAAGTATAATGACAAAAGGCAAGTACAGTATTTGTCAGGATAGCCTCGCTGTCTCCTCTATCCCCACAGGCAGTGACTGCAAATGTCTGTGACTTCAGGTTGGTGTTGTGATATTACAGTGCACATTCCCAGAGGGAGCTCTGCAAAAGGACATTTGCATTCACGTTAAGACAGAGAACTCAGCTGCCTTCCACAGGCACTGACTGCCCACGACAAAATGCCTGACTGCTACATGGAGAGAATGCTGAAGGACATAACCATAGTGCAGTTTGTTTGACCAAAGATTAAGGCTCTTTTCACAGGGGATTCAGCAAAAAAAGTAAGCAAAATAAGGGATGCATGTGCTGAGGCTTCATTGCTCAGGTAAATGCAGATTCAGTGTTTCAAAACTTGCCAAATTGATAACCTTGATTTTTTTTTATCATAGAATCTCATGAAGAGTTTAAATGTGAATATGAATTTATAGACTACTGATCTTGATACTGATGGAATTCTGCGTTGCTGTGGCCACAGGCATAGGCACTGCTCTATTTGCCTCCAGAGAGCAGTTTGGTAGCTGAGCTACCAAACATGAAGACACATTTGAGTTTGCAAGGCTTATCACATGGGAGGATCAATTCCAGGGTCTCTGGACTGCCTTGTTCAGGGTCATAGGTAGATGAGAGCTCAGCATAGCATGATACAGGGAATTAGGCTGTTTTAGCAGGACAACTTCTGCCTGCAGTCAAGGCATAAATATCTTACATTTTAGTATCTATGAAATCTCAATAAAACAAACAATTTATTGAGATTTTAAAAAAATATCTCAAATGAAAAAGCCCCCAAAAAACAACCCCCTAGCTGATGAGTGACAGAAAAAACTAACACATACATTCACCCAAAATCACACAGCCAAACATCCTCTAGTATCCCACTGTGTGGAAATAACCAATATGTTAAAATAGCACAGCCATATTCAGTTTTGATCCTGTAAATGCTTACAAATCTATTTATATTTTACATATAAAAATTTGAAGGAAGAAAATCCTTCTTACTAAAGTTGCAAGCACATAGAGCCAGTAATAATTTCCATGATCATTTGATATTTGTTTGTTATTAAGAATCATATCAATATCTGCCTTGAATTCTGACTCACTATTTAGCAAGATTCCATTTTATTTCCCTATAGAACAGAAATACTGATGAGAAATTGCTTGAAAGACCATGTCCCTCAGTAACCAATTCCAGACAGCTTGTATGACATTTCCCTGGGAATGTAAAGAAAAAAACTGAAAAAGAGAATAAATTCACTTGGGGCCTCTCCTTCAAGCTACGAGCAAATGAATCCCTGTTTGTGGTTCTGCTGCAGGCTTGGAATATGGTAAAGTTGTGGGATTAGCAGAAATCAGACATTCCTGTCTCTGAAATGAAAACTTTACTTACTATATTCAGAAGGAGACACAAGTAGAAAAAGTTATGAAAAATACCATTTTGTAATTTAAATCTGTCTGGTGTGTGTCTAAATATACAGTTCTGGCCATTTTCAAAGAATGTCAGAATGGGTATTTACCATGGGCACATCTGCATAAGATTACACAGAGACAGAACATCTTTCTTAACTGAAAAATAAAAAGTGTTATTATTTTCCTTTAGATGTTTTTTTACTTTTATTAAATGAATGTAACAAAATATTTATGCAAGCATAATAAACATCCATACTTTTCATATAGACAAAAAATATTGTATTAATTAATATAGTAATATAAGCCTGCAGAAGAAAAAAATATTGCTTTGGAAACTGTTTTTTCTGAAGGACAATCAGCAAGTCATTACTTTTAAATCCCAAAAAGTACCGTTAATACCGAATACAACTGAATACTGAACGGCACAAATGACACTACAGAGAACAAACAGGAGCATAAAAAGCAGCTTTTACCAATTAGTCAGTCTACATAAAAGCTTACACTGTGATATGGCAATTACAGAAGTACTTCTGGTGTGCAAGGCATGCAATAGGGAAAAAACTAACTGAAAATGCAGCACTAGAAAGTATGAGAAAAACATCTTAATGTGTACACCTACAGAGAGTAAAATATAAACCAGAAGTATGTAATCAAGCACTGTTTCCTTGAGACAATGTGCTGCACACACCAAGAAAAAAACCAGGAAGTAGTGTGTGTAATCTGACTATACAATAAACATAATGACTAGCGTATTCGAGATTTGCTGTTATTATCTCTAATTTGCTAGCCAGACTGTCTTTCCTCTAACACATTCAGTATGTGTCACTACACTGGAAGCATGCAATATTGAAAATCCTTTCAATGGACTTCTTAAAAGATTCTTATAAAATCAGAAGCAGGGGGCTTTAATTAATATAGCATAGGTGTCATATCTTTCCCACAGATTCAAGCATTGATAGGAAATTTAAGATGACATCTGGCTGAGTTGGAGTATCATTGGCAATATTTGCATCACAGAAGCCTCTTTTTTCTGGAAAGCAGTGAATTTCCTTCAAAAAATTAGTTTTAAATTCTTCCAAAGAGTTGCAGCTAAGAGAAAGCATGTTTTGGTCATGGCTTTCAGCAAGCTAAGCGGTTTTGAATTCTGCAGGCTTGGTATGTCAATGCAAAGACACATGAGATTTGATTATGTCGTCATGTTGCATCCCTCAACAGTTCATTGACACTCTTCAGGCTCTTGATCCAGTTCTTGTGCTTCTTTCTAAGTTCCTCTTTGAAAGCACTTAGGGCCAAAGAACTGTGGATCCTGACATCATTTATTTTCCTGTTACCACCCTTCACTTTAATAGATTCTTACCCTGTTTTGTGGAAGACACAGGACAGGAAGAGCCAGCCCAACATTACCACACTATAGTTACATTGTTCAGTTCTTCCAGTATTTTTAAATTTTGTTTACATCAATACTCAATACAAAAAGTCAGACATGAAACATTGAGGATGAACCCCCACATCTCTAGTTAAACCAGTAGTATAAGAAGCCACTTTAGCTAAGGATTCTCATTGTGACTTTAATTGCTGTCAACAGAAATCAACCCTCCATTAAGCCTGTGTAGGCTATTCTAAATACTTTTGAAGTTGCAGTCAGTTTATGGGCAATTAATTTTCCGATGCCAGTGGGGATCATCTAAACATCCACACTGATCTCTGTCTAAGAGACATCACTCAAACTGTGATCACAGATGGTCTCTTACCTTGTCCCATTTGAGTTATATGACATAAAAGCAACATACCTAGATTTCAAAATTTAGTTTTATCACAGTCAGGGCATAGAGTCAAAATATACCATGGTCCTGGCATGGGTGGAATTATTTGAGCCATGTCCCAAACACAAGTATACTGAAATTTTAAGACATAATTTACTCCAAGGTAATGTCTTAGAGGCTATTCAATAGAAATTAGGGACTGATACCTTCCCTATGTTTCTTTTTTTACTGGAGAATACAGCTGATGGAACTACATCAATGTTATTTTTAAGATCATTCCATATGAAAAAATGCTGTATATCTCCCAAAGATTTTTCTATTATAATATGCAGGAACAAAGAAATCAAACATCTCTAGTTTTCCCTTAGATTTTAAGATCATTAAATAAGTGTGGGATTCTCAAACAACTTCCTCTATGGATTAGTAACAGATCCTAGGGAGATTTTCTTGAAAGGCACTTTCAGGTTTCCTCCCATGCCTGAGATTTACTCAGAATCTAAAGACATAAAAGCATAAATACTGCAGTTGAGCCCCTGCTATATGGCCTTAAAATGTGTCACTTTAGCTAAGCAATGTTATCACACTTATGTTAGCATTTACACTTAGACAACAGGATATTGTTTTCTGTTTGCTATGGCCTGGATATTGTTTGTGTCTGTTAAAAATAAGTTCACCAAAATTGATGTTGAATCTCAAAAATTCTTAGTTTTCCTTTTCTCCTAGATGACAATTTCACTTCTTAAGACATAATGTTCAAGAGAAACATAGACCATAATATTCTGCTGGAGTTCATCATTACTGCAGAAATCTCTTTTTTTTCTTTCTTTCTTTTTTTATATTTTTTTTTTTTATTTTCATTTTCAGGGCAGGTCAGCATATCAAAACTGATTCCTGACATTGTGCCTTGGACCACTCTGTACCCAACTGAAGTTAAAGTACTGAATGAGCCTGGAAGTGCAACTGCATTTTATCTCCAGAAATTATTTAGAAGTCTTTTTTGTTGTTAAGCAGTTCTAAACTGCTTAATAGATATTAAATTAATAAACAGGGAGGGAAATTACGAGTAGAAAAAATTCTGAAAATATTGTCTTGACAAAACTCATTTCTTCTGCCAGAATTTTGGGGCTCAATGTGTCAATTTAACTAAGGAAACCATCCAATTCATTCCGCTGGGATAAAACATCTGCTCTTCTTTCTTTGGGAGTCTCCTATTCGGCTTCTCCCCCTCTGCCCTACAGAGAATATGACTGCACTCTCAAACAGGTTAGCTCAGAACATGCGAATGCAGGGAGTCCAAATAAATTTGAGTTCATCTCAGAGAAAATGGTTTGGATTTGTGAATTCATTTGGGTAAATCACTGGGGTTTTGCTGACATACATTTCTGTTTCCATTAGTAATTATTTCACAGTACCCTCCATAATCTGCATTCTTATCCTTCTGCTCTCCATATATCATAGCAATATAAATGAAAACAAAAACAGTTAAAGAGTTTGAAGGTTAAAACATGTAGCATCCACTGATGGGAATTAAATCCACTTCAGAAACCACATATGTACATATACATATATATGTGTGTATGTATGTGTATATGTGTGGAGATAGAGATGTACCTATACATGTATTGCCAAGTATAAACACTGAGCTGGTATGTCACATGTCTCAGATCCCTTCTACTTTATGCAACATAAAGAGAGCATTTGAAATAGTTAGTGCTTTGCAAGTCCTGACAAATAACAGGAAAGCATGTTTTCTTCCTGCTTCATTAGAGACATTTGTAGTTAATGTTTGTAGAATATCAATAATGCAGTTTGCAGTTCTGCATAATTAAAGACACCCTATGTTAATAAAATAACTTGGAAAGAGATGCAAAACACAAGACATAAATACTCTGATGCCTTTGGCCTAAACTTAGATAAGTTTAATTACAATTGTGTTGCTGTAATGTACACTACAAAAAGATTTTTTTTATCACTTAAAACCTATCAAAGTATACACCCATTTATGACATTTGTGAAGAAGAGCAAACAATATAATGGCCCACAAGTGGATACTTAAAGTTTATGGATTACTAGGATACAATTTGCTGTAGAATCTCATGAAAAGGGAGGAAGCTTTCTGACAGAAAAAGCTACAATCCCTTACTTTAAGGATCTTCTGATAAATGAAAGAAGCCGGTGTACTGCTACTATGGAGAATAATTTCATGTAGCTTTCAGGATCACAAATTTAATTATAGTTGGGGAAGCTCAGTGTTTGCTTGGGGTTTCTTTGAGGGAAGAGAAAAAAAGCAAGAGAATACAGGTTTCTGCTCTTACCCCTTCTCTGCTTCTCTTAAAAGAAATAAAAAAAAAATCTCCACAAACAGTGCACCTGAAAGCCAGTACTTATAGGCTATACTTTGTCCGTGTAGACCTCAGTGTACAGTCTCCATAAATAAAAATAATCAAACTTTACTGAGAAAGTGGAAGTCAGTTCTAGTGGGAGGTGTCCTTGCCTGCACTGGGGGGTTGGAACTGGATGATCTTTAAGATCCCTTCCAACCCAAACTAGTCTATGATTCTATGAAGTGTCGCAGGTCCAAGTCATACAAAGCAATATGATGATGATGATGATAAAAAGGTAAAGCAAAGGTAAATACTGTAGCAAATGTCATAAACTCTCACATGCATCACCATCAAGAGATAAATAATAAATAATGTCAAAATAAAGAAAAGTGAGATGAAGAAAGTTACTATGCAGATGGGGGAAGAAATAAGGAAAACAAATATGAACAAAAAATGAGTTTTTTACTCATGAGTAGTTGAAAGAAATTTACTGAGGAAGTTAAAAAAAAAGCATCTTGGTACCTTGCTCCCATAACCCTCAAATTGTACAGTAAGTTGTCTGTACAGGCCCATGTTCTTATAAACTGCATTCTCATTCTCACTTTCCTAATTTCCTCTTACTTTTTGCTACACTTATTTATTATATTTGTACTGAGTTAGCCTTAGCCCTACAACTGAGCTTAACTCTACTGCTCACTGCCAGTTGCAGGTTCTAAAGCCCAGGCTGTGAGACCTTGAGGTAAAAACTCAGGTCTCCAGGAAACTTGCAAAGACTCACAAGGGCCTCTCTCCAGCTGGGACCTTTGGGCAGTGCTGTAATGTGCACAAGGAAAATGCTGATTAAGGCCCATGGGCTGGGAGGATGTGTTGAACCCATGGTTCCCTACCAATGTGATTCCACAGAAGACAGGGTTAAACTGGTTTGGAGCTTTTTGTCATTAATCCACAAAATTAAAATCTTGTCATAATGTAAGGATAGATATAAAAATTCACTCCAGAAATTCTGGACAAAATTTCATCCAGG
This sequence comes from Urocynchramus pylzowi, assembly GCA_013397555.1. Lineage (NCBI taxonomy): Eukaryota > Metazoa > Chordata > Aves > Passeriformes > Fringillidae > Urocynchramus > Urocynchramus pylzowi. The sequence continues at coordinate 360,656 of VZRH01003822.1, read as the reverse complement.
CAAGCCTTAAGGATTTAAACCAAACCCTTCTTAACAAATCAAGACATGGACATGGGAAATAAGAGGAAACAGAGTAAAATAAAAATAATACATGAGAGATATTTATTAGATAGAACTTTACTCTGATACAAAAATTTCTACAAAAGTGGGGATCTTAGCTCTCTTTATTGGTGTGGACAATCTGTGAGAGTAATAGATTTTTTTGTATTTTGGATACTATGCAAATAGAAGAGGTAGAGATTACAGAATCGTTCATTCAGGTCAATGTCAAATCGTAACTTTTGCCAAACAAAAGGTTTAGAATAAGTCTGTCTATTTAACTTGAAAAAACTGGAGACTAAATTGATTTTCCTTAGCAGATAGGTCAGATGTCAGGTACTTTTCCTCTTAAATGCAGGTCAGTCTTAAAAAGGTGTTATTTTTGGAAAGAAAAATCTATAAATTTATTCAAAAAATCTTAATACAAAGCTTTTATAATTTCCCTCCACTTGCAATTTCCTGAAACTATAGATGAATTTGGATAATATTTAATACTAGGTTTATTTACCTGAAACTCCATTTTCATTTTACTTTTTACAATTTAATACCTGCTGAGGAAGAAAATTCTCTTAACTGTACTTATGAATGGGCAATGAAGTCTTTCACATTAATCCACCTTCCTCATCTGCTTGCTATTCATAGCTACCCTTGCTTTCCAAGAAGATACACAATTATGGTGGAATACCAAGTTCAGATTAATCAACCCCCTACACCACAGGAAGAGCTACATAACTTTTCCTGGTGATTTCTCCACAGAACCAAGCTAAAGTGATTAGAGGTTTGCCAGTGAAAAGAGCAGCCTCTATTTTGGACTGTTGCTCCTGCCAGCTTTAGCCCAAACTTACCCATGGCTTCAAGAGCTCTTCCTGAACCATCTCCAGCCCCATTCCATGGCTCTGTCTGTCCACAAGAATGAAGCTGCTCTGCTCCACCTTAAATGGCTTCATCTAAAAACTCTCTTCACTGTACGGAAGCTTTGGGCTGAATATAGAGTTTATAAAATACCCCATTCCAGGAAGGAAAAGATTACACATCAATTAGTGCTAAGCTTGTACTTTCACCTTCAGTGAAGATTTAGTATAATTTTTCTATCCACAACATCCACCTAGGCTCAAATGCTACTAGGCTTTGTCTTCAGCTTTGGAAAAGAAAATGCCCAAAACAGCATTAAACACTCTTAGTGTCTGACAAATACTGATAATATTTGTCAAAATGTTTCCATATTCATAGAGTACCTGTGGGAAACACAACTATTCCCCAACAAACACTGATGAAAAATTATTTGCTCACATGAGGCTTCAATTGAGTGAAATGATATCATGTCATGGAAATGTAATATATTACAAGACATCCCTTCCCTTCATTATATATCTATTTCTAAATCAATTTTTACCAGCTCTAGAATAAATTCCTGAAAATATAACATAATATAATATAATATAATATGATATGATATGATTAATATAATATAATATAATATAATATAATATAATATAATATAATATAATATGATATAATATAATATAATATGATATAATATAATATTGTATAGTATAATATCATATAATCTCATCTCATATCATAATTTGTCATACTATAATTTAGCGCTTCAGGATTTTTTCTCTATTACATCTCTAGGTATTTTTTTCCACAGTGAAGTTCATTTGCATAAAGCACAGTTCTAGGGAACTATCCCTTCCTGACATTAGAAGTACCAGTAGCAGTGATGCTAAAACTGAAATTAAGGACAACTGCATTCTTGATAGGAGGGAAAAGTGAGCTTTTAAATGTTTGAGCAGCCTTATTTTCCTTGAGAACATATATGCAAATGTAGGAAGGGATTAGGAAGATACATTTCCTTAAATTAAAATTATCCTAAAGCAGCCTATGTCAGTCTAATGCTAAGCAATCTAATACCAGTTTTTCTATTGATTGAAGGAAAATTTCAAATTTAGCTCAACTGAACTATGTACGTTGCACTAAAATGATATTGTGCACAGATCAAAATGCATACAATAGCATGTAAAAATCAGTGGAATGTTTCTGTTACTACAGTGGTCTTTGTAATGCTCCTACAAAGTCTCTTGCAGCTAATACAAGAGTCTGTCGTGAACCAATCAGGATAAAAATGCAGACGTAGAATCCTGACCTGGGATTTTCTCAAGGGTGAATCCCCCTTGTCATTTAAGCACTGCATTAGATGAAAGCTTAGCCCTGTGCTGATCTAAATAATCAATGTGGCATTATTTGGAGTTCTGTCACAAATCTGTATGATTCTTTGCCAATTCTTGTTCTTTTCCATGCATGGCATGTCAGGCTGACGAAGGAAGGCTGGTATACTGGGAAAAGATTTTAATTAATTGCAAGATTAAAGTATTGTCATGAAACAGATGAATAGTTCTCATGAGTCCTCACTAGGCTTCCAAAGCAGCAGTGTCAAGCAGAAGCTTTCGTATCTTCAGTGCTTCTGCTCAATTTCCCAGAAAACAGGACCCAGCAGCACATTCTACTTGTACTGGTTCCAGCCAGCATGCTGCAAAAACCACCAGGCAGGCTGCAAGCAGAATCATACCCTCGACCTTTTCTGCACTCTTTGTGACAAGAAACAGTACAGCATTTTTCATTTAAAGGCATAGTACACTTAAAAAATACAAATTTGGAAACAGCCAGTATCCAGACATCTTGTATTACAGTAAGCCTGCTTTAGCTACATTGACATAGTTCCCAGAAAAGCTTTTTTTTGGATTTACACTATCTTCCTGCATATATGCCTTCCTCTGTAACATATGGATTTCTACCATTTTTTAATCCACCTATTTAATGTGTTTTATTATTAGACAAATAACTCAACTTGATGGAAAAGGAGAGAGAAGAGAATTTATTTTAAAAGAACTGGAATTATTACATCAATTGTGTGACACAAGACATTGATGAGAAGGATGGAGTTTCTGCAGATGAATAGAAAACAGCAGAACTGTTACTTCATTACTTGGTATTTTTGTCAGGGGTGTGATAAAGACTACATCAACACCTTCTTTAATATCTTGAGCACAAGGAGAAGGATATTAAATTACAGCAAACAAATTAATTCAGCAATTCTTCCCTACCATGGATAAGCTTAACAAAATCAATGGTATTAATGGAACCTGTATTTTATTTCCTTGTAATTATGTCTAAAAAGACCAGAGCAGCTCTTGGATTGGCTATTTCTGCTAGGTCTGTCAGCTGTGAAATAGTTAACAAGAATGCTTTCACTAGACTCCCTCAGCGGCAGCACCCACAAGGAAGGGGGCAGTGCACAGTATCATTTTCTTGAAGCTACTGTTTCAAGCTGTCTGCAGATGCAGACAGAAATCAAGGCAACTGCTTAGGCTCATTTGACATTTTGAAGGTTATCTTTGTAACCATAAGGAGAAGGAGCTTAATTACTTCTCCAATGAAAGCTCAGATTCTGAAGCGCTATTATATGGCACATTCAAAATGAACTATAATTGTGTAGCAATTTAGGTGACTGTATAATTACATTACACACTGGCCCCTTGCAAGATTCTGAATATATGTCTAAGATTGGATATAAAAATGGGTGGTGCCTTTATGTGGAAGTATGTGCAGGCCCCCTCTCTACACATTAAAATACCAAAAGACTATGGAGCTAAACATGCTGCATTTTGCATTTATACATAAAAGTTTGCAGAGCTAAACTTCCAAATCAGGACATCTCCTATGTATTTTAATGTGAAAGCTAAATTCTCTATGATTGCAGCATTTCCAATGGTGTTTAACAGAAACTACTTCTGAGACTCATTCTTTGGAAACCTGGCAAGGCTCAAGAGGACTCTTAAGTGTTTCATGACAATACTGTAATTGTACAATTAATTAAAATCCTCTTGTCAAAATAAAACATCTTCAGCATGTTTTCTAGCTGCTGAGTTTTCAAAGTATACAGGAAGGCTTTCCCCAGCCTGTCCGCTACACCCTCAAACCCCCAGAACTTTTCTCACCTCTTTCTATGAAGACTTTGGGTGCCAAGTAACAGTTCAGTATCAGTCAAGCACTAAGGAATGGGCATCCCACTTCAGAAATCTGTGCACCTGTTCCCTTGCAACCACACCAAGGACACATATCCTAGGCATTCAGAAAACTGCTTCTGTGACACACCGTCTCCATGGCTGACCAGAGGAGTAGGATCAAACTGTATACATCACTGGGAAGTCAGCTAGAGTTTTCCACAGTCCTCAGGTGACTGAAATATACTCTGTGATGGGAACCAAAGCACAGGAAGTGGGGATAATCCAGAAATTACACCAAAAAACACACCAAAACTGAATTTTTTTCCAAACTGAAATGCTAAAATAGGCACGCCCATTCAGAGGCTTAAGTCTGGAGCCAGTTTGAGGTCCTCTCCCTACATAATACTAAGTGTATTTTTTCCCAAGTATGATACCACTAGTAATAAAATATTACTAAGAGGAGCAGAGACCAACTGAGATGTACTGTAGGACAATGACAGATGTTTGCCAAACAGTAAATAATACAGTTTATTTCAAATTGTAGCCTTCAACATTTTTTCTAGCAATACTTTCTATGTGATTTTTTTTTTTCTCTGTATTGATTGTACTCTAATGTACAGCTATTGGGTTAATGAAATCATCAAAATTTAAAAGTAAAACTTTTAACAATTTCTACAGAAATGAAGAGGGACATAGAGTGGAAACTGTCATACAATCTTATTCTAAACAGTTCCTAATGCTCTTGGTAGAAGACAAAACACTATTGATTTTGAAAGCTATCATCTCATATTCCCTCAGCATCACTCTAAATGTTCCACAAGGAATTGGGCCTGATGCTAACAAGCCACGCTTCCTGATTGTGCTAAATGGGTTACTAGGTTCAGCCACAGGCTTCTCAGATAAGCCCATGATCTTTCCTCTTTATTGCATTTTCATATTAAGGTAAGGTTTTCTAAAATTAATACCCACAGTCCATCATATCTTAAAAAATCCTAAAAGAAGATGAAACAGCTGAAGTTGAAATAGAAGAAAGTATGGGGCAAGAGATGCTAGTTCTTTTAATTCTTATGTGCACTGTTTTGCTTTATAAAAATAAGTTTCAGTCCTACATTTTTTTATGCAGCAGTCATAAAAATACCACGTTCATTTACAACATTTTAGTAAGTGGCAGTTTTCAGTCTATTCTTTTAACTAATGAAATTATGAATTACATTAAATTTACAAGTTACAATACTAAACTGGACAACAATCTCCTTCTTAAAATGGATATATTTTTAAACTTTAATTATTCATTTAGTCATAAAAATTAATACTTAAAGAGATGGTGATGTAAACTATTTGCCAAAACACAGTGTAAAGTTCAATTCTCTTAAAGTGTATATAAACTGTTTAATTTAAGTGAATTTTTACACAGAATTTTAAAAATTACACTTATATATAACATTAAACAGATGCCCAAATCTTTGCAAGTTCCTACATCTTGGCTGGACTTTGACTGACTTTCATTCTGCTACAATATCAGCAGAACAATTATAATAGCACAAGAAAGCCATGTAAAAGACTGAGAAGAAGATCAAAGGAGGCTCATATGTAAAATAAGATGGAAGGCATCTAAGGTTTTGTGTGCTCTGATCATTCACCAGTATTCATAAATTTTTTAATATTTTTTCAGGTCTTTTTGATTTTGTGTATTCTATTAATTTCAATAAAATGTGCTCTAAACACTTCACAGGCATTAGGAGGGCACAGAAGTATTCAGCCTGAAGCATTTGCAGGGAGAGGAACATTTCCCCAGGATGTTCAGTGTGCAGGTGTAGAACTATCATTTACTGGTGAAGGCAGAATGCTACTTCATTTGATCTTCAGCTTTGTTATAGGTGCAATAGGATGCCAAAATGAAATAGAAACCTTCTACCTTTCACAGAGCATCATTTTTCTGTTCTGGTCAAAGCCAGGTCTCAAAACATAAACACAGGGTAAAAATAATTGACTCCATATATGGCCAGCTGTGATATTAGTATTATTTAATGTTCCTGTAGCTGCAACAATCCTTTTTGGGGGTTGCCCTCCCTGTGATTTTGTTCTCACTCCATGCCTTCCTTCAGACCTTCAATTTCAGTTAGCTTAAACGTCCTGCAGACTCTGGGGCTCAAATTTCCATTACCTTGTTCATTTTTACAGCATATCTGTTCATCACCTTCCTCACTACTGGTTCAAGAACCCAGATTCTTCAACCAATTCCTCATGTCATTTAGAAGAATGCCACATGCCCTCTTATGGCAAAATTCTGTGAGATGCTGAGAGCTTCCAGCAAAATTCTAGATACCTTCACAATACTTTGAAGGAAGAAATTCTCTATTATTGATGTTTGTGCATTGTATACTTTGTCACAGAGAAAGGCTCCTTTTCTGGAAGAAGGGGAAAAACTCTTATTCACAGATTGACCTATTGCTGAGGTGTGATATTTCCTCATTTTATTCCTTGCATGAGAGAAATTCTGGACACTAGCTCTCATACTTCATGGAATCCAACACAGCAGTTTCTCAGAATATGGCTCATTACCAGCAACAGCTCAAGAGAGAATGGAAATGTGATTGGGAAAAGTAAGAAAAATCACAAGATTTCAGCTTGACAAGACTCCTTTAAGTCATATTTATTTTAACATAAAATCACCACATTTTTTGTTAAAAAAAATAAATTAAAAAAATAAACAAAAACCTGTTGACTTCTAAGCAGACAGATTATGGAATTTATTTTCTTCTACATGGAGGTAGAAGCAAGTATTGCTTTTCATGCTTCCACCTCAGAATAACTAAAGTGACCTAAGGAGTAGGAACAAAGAAAGACCAAAAGAAAAGTTTTGTCTCTGAGGAAAAATTACACAAGCCTGAAAAAGAGACAGATAAATGCCCCAGACAGGCCCCATACCTGTGCTCTACACAGATTATCTATGTGTTTTAGAGATGTAGCTGTATCTCACTCTGGTCCTATTATACAGCAAAAAAGGTAAAGGACACCTATTACTTATTTTCTTAACTCCACAAAATCCCATGTATTAGAACTCCACAATGCCAGGAAATGGAGCAGGTAAAAGAATAACTGGGGATATTCTGTGGTTCCCAGGTGATATACTGGTCACTGCACTGGGTTGGCAGTCCAATCCAAGAAAACATATTTTGCACCTCTGCTGAATAAAACCTTAGACATCCATGTTTAAAGAGTATAACAATAAAGTACGATCTGATCACACCAAGTAAATTCCTTGTATGTACTAACATCAGTAGAAAGAAAATTAAAACAGCAGGATGTGCTAGAGAAGACTCGACTTTAATTACAATGAATGTAATACATGGGAATCCTAAATTACTACATTATTACAAACTTTAACACAACCTGCTATCTGACTACATAGCCTTCACACTGATGACTTTTAAGCCTTCAAGGAAACAATAAACTCCATTTCCAGAAAATTGTGATCAGAAAGTAGCTTAGGAAAAAATTCTGGAAATGGGCTACTTGATTAGAACATGAAATTATACAGATTTAAGGACTTGAATTATGGCCTAAGACACTCCTCTCTCGGGAGGTTCTGTGAAGAGCATCTCCTCAATTCCTGTAGGCTTTAGAACTGCTGCTTAACAAGGTGCCATAACAATATACAACAGCAAATGCAATATGAGGAGTTGCAACAGTTCAGTATGGCAAGGAGAAAAGAAGAATGGGGAGGCAGCTGTACCAGTGGTGGAAAAATTCTTGTAAAACTTTCTGAGGTAGGTATCAGTTAGCCTTTGTGGGGAATGTAGAGCACTGTTACAGATCTAATGAAAGCACCAACTACTTAAAAGAGAGAACAGACCAACAAAACCAATTACCTATGCAGTACCAGGATGGAATTGATGTTGCTCTTATGAAGTTACATTCTTTTCCACCTAGCAATGTAGGCTTTTATCAGCACTTACGTCTGAGCATTTGAAGAATATGATCTCTTCTGATACCCATCTGGAATATGAGAGGAAGGAAAGCTGCCTTTGGATGCAAGATGATCACCTTATCTTAGGATATCCAGTAGTAGTCTTGGTCTTGGAAGGTAAATCAAGAACATCAAGCCCTGCTACTGCAATGGTTTTGCTCAGGCAGAAGCTATACTGATAACATTGGAAATATCTTGTCTGGTCTTTCACAGCAGCTTGGAAATTAGAGGAACAGATATCAGCATGTAATAGAGCCAAGGGCCAGTGAATAAAGAAAGCTCCTGCCAATGCTCTTGGGTCCTGAAGGAAATTCAAGGCAGTAAAAACAGAGGAAACAAAGACACACTGAAACCTAGAGTGAAATGGAGCACAGTAATGTACTTTTTCCTTCAGCTGCCTCCCCTCTAAATACAGGCTTTGCCCTTTGGACCACAGGTTAAAGGCAAAATGAGAGCTGAAGATCACAAGGAACATCCTTTGTAACTGCTACAGCAGCTTCCCCTACATAAGCCATGCATATTGCATAACATCTGCAGGACCCCAAAGGATGAAAAGGCAGAAACCCATACTACCACTGACAATTCATGAATTAAATAATTACAGAGTTGGTGTGGAAACAGCTACACTGGACCTGTTTTACAGGAGAATAAAATTTCTGAAAGAACTTCCTAAAACTAAATTTACTGTTAAGGTAACAGAAATCACAAATGTTTTCAAAGTAATGGCTTTTAATCCCCTGAAATAGATGTAGAATGTAGAAATTTACTATCTTTCCAACTTAAACTTTGATTTTTGCAAATATTTACTAGATTCATTCTTGTAAATTCCATATCATGGAGTCTGTAGGTGTATGGAGTAACTAAAACATGCCATCACCCAGAAATAAAGCTTGAGTGCTTCACCTGAGCTTGCTCTGTATAAAACCCCTTTTTTCTCTGCACTAACATGACTTATCTTTTTTATTAGTTAAAAAGTCAGCAAACATACAGGATACTCTGTCCAGTGACACTGAACAACACAAACATACCCGAATTGATTCGTAAGGCGTCTCATTTACCAATGTTCAGTGAACCAGAAACATCGTTTGTTAAGTGATGGATATTGACAACTCCACAAATGGCCATGAAGATGTCGTTTCATAAGAGCCCACACGCACAGGGCATCACTCACTCTGGAACAGCCCTCTGCCTCTTCCCCTCAGCGAGCTGTAAATCATGTCATTAACCAAGTGCTTCCAAAGCACAGTGATCTGTCATGATCCAGTGAAGATACCAGTTATAATGTGGGCACTTAATCTGTCAGAGCTTGTGGTGATGCATTTGAGAGTGAGGATCCCTATGTTTAGCAGCCTGCCCATAAGTATTCAGTGACAGAAGTTAAATGGCAACATGAATTAATTCTTTCATCATGTGGATGTATGGAACCATTACAGGCATTATTCTGAAAAAAACAGAGGATTGTTCTCAAACTTACTGTCCTCCTTCACCATGAAGCCTCTTTAATCTTTCTTTTAAAATTTTAAGTCCATCATTTCATGTGCTCAGATTAGATTGTTTTATCACTGTAAGCAAATCAGATTCTTTTAAAATGCTAATATCTGGATTTATTTTTGTAACATTATATGAAGGTTTACAACTGACAAATCAGATGTTTTTCATAACTTTGGTGGTATGAGGGCATTAGACAATTCATTTGAAATAAAGAAAACTCTGCCAGCAGAAATCTTGCAGAGACTTTTTTAACCATGTCATACTCCTAACTCTCAAGTCCTGATAAAGAGGGGAAGGAAACTTGTCAAAGAAGCAGTTCAGATAAAGCTCCCATTTAGATGGGACCACTAGAGGGATGAATTGGAGAGGCATCATTAAACGCTCCTTGATTCTCATCTCCGGCTACTCCATTTAGTTTTGTCAAGCCCACTCATTTCAGTTAAAAAAAATAAATTAAATGCCAGAATAAACATAAAATACATCTGCTCTATATAATAATCTTACTGTGTCATGAAAATAGAAAATAATGTTAGGTTACAGTGCATCCACTGATATTACTTTTACTACTGTTACAATTTTAATCTGTACTCTGAAGAAGAGACTTTCTGCCCTGAAACATGTAGAGCTGTTTTTTATCAAATCTGTGAAAGATAAAATAACTACCAGAATTTGGATTTATAAGCATTAGTAAACACACTGAAATATGAAGTAGAAAAACTATTTCTGTTCAAATTATATTGGTATAAGACAAAAAAGAATGTGTACCAAGTTTAAAAGGAAATCAGAATTCAGGGATATGTAAGAAGTATTAAATGATATTAAAGTATTGATTTTCAGAATCCTAGATCTTTAAATTTGTGTGTTCTGTGCAATGAAATTGTAATTCACAGACTCACAGAATAGTTAGGGCTGGAAGGGACCTCTGGAGATTGTCTATCCAAACCCCAAATACTATACAGTTGTTACAGACTGTGGGATGCTGCTAGGATTAATCAACACAGAGTATTCCTTTCAACTAATATTACAAAAAATCTTAAGAATTATATCAAATTATTTTGAGTAATTAGGATTACTATAAAATTGAAGTGCAAATAAGCATTACAGACAGATCTTTTATGCCATAGTCACTAAAACTATGATTACTGGAGAATCTATTTTGGCATACAGAAAAAGTAAGCCCCATTTTGCAATATAATCTTTAATTTGGATGTGCACTAAATTAATTCTGTAGAGACACTAAAATTATTTTCCAGACATTCTTCAGGTGAAATATAAACATACATTGTTATTTTGGAGCTAGAAGCTCACATTAAGGTAATTTGGGCAAGGATATAATCATTGCTAAGTCAAGACTATACTTCATTATGTATATAATTTCATATAAATTCTTCTGAAAGTTATTTGAATGTTTCACTACATCAAAACTGCATTTTCTAAGAAGGAATTCCCACAGAATTAAATCTGGTATTGAAATTGCTTGTGGCCAGTGCTGAATTTGGCAAATTTTTTTTGACTAAAGGAAAAAATATTCCCAGAAATAAAATACCTTTATTTTTGCTATTTTTAAGATGAAAAGTTTTATTTTCAAAATAAAGACTGTAAACACCTAATTCATTTGAATTAAATCTTAGTATATATAAGAAGGCTGAATAAAGCAAAGAAAAAAGATCAGTTAGTCATTTGAATGAAAATGAAAGTCTGGAGTTTCTATATAGATGAAAAATTGTAATTACTTTTAAGGTGACCAAAAGCAAACGTATTTTAAAGTTCTTAACTAAGCTATGAAATGAAAATTTAACCACTTGTGTTATTCAAGTTGGGAGGCTAACTTACTGATTTAAATTTTTTTTAAATTTCCTAATGGTTATGAAATTCAGTGCAGAAGCTTTTCCAAGTTGTATTTTCAGTCTTTTCGTGTTCTATCAGCGTCAATCAAATTGAGAGAAGACAAAAGATCGAAATTTATTTTTCAGATTCGAATTCCAGCCCATTTTAGGGATTTTCCAGATTTTAACCCCAGCTAACTCTCCCATACAAAGATCAACAAAATTGTTCAGAATAGTTGTTGGCAGGTTTTTCCAGTTCTACAAATACTTAAAGCACATAGTATATGGCTTTTACATTACCTCATCTATCTGACTAAACTGGAGGTGCAGCCTTCCCATTTTGAAACCTCTCAGCAGGTCTCTAAACCTTTTCTGCCGAAGGGAGACGTGTGACACACGGTGGGTGTGCCGTGCCCTCCACTTCGGCACAGACTTACGAGCCTCCTCCAGCCGCAGTGGAAGGGAAGCACCCACTCTAAGCAAGTCACTATTTCCTCTGTGAAGACATGGAAAAAGCAAGTGCCTCTGGAGGAGCAGGTAGTGATAACAAAAGATCAGCAGAAGGACCCTGGTATCTCCATTGACCACAGAAGGAGCCTCAGTGACAAACTGTAAGTGCTGCCTTTTGATGGCTAATGACTGGTAAGGGCAACCTAACCCTCAGCATCTGAATCAAACCCAGTGCAGCTTGGAAAGGTAACTGCAGAAGTTAAAACACAACTTCAAAGCAGCTGGCATTCTCCTGAACCTTTCATTATGTTTCTGTTTTTTCATTCTGCCCATCCATAAATCAATAGTTATAATATATTTTAAAACATTTTAATAAATATTTCCAAGGCTGCATGGTTTTTATTATATAGAATCAAAGACATTTCACCATTAGAAAAGTTCAGCTATATCATAATTGCCATGGCCATAGATTTTTTTTCAACAAACAGGGCTTTGCCTTGTGTGAATCATTGGCATGGTGTACTTGAAATCTGCAACAAGCATCCACACATGCTCTTGATTTAGATAAAAGAAACCCACTGGCACGGTGTGGATGACTGCTAAGCAATATGTACCTCATGTGATGTCCTTTAACAGAAAGAGCACTCTGTAGTACATAGACACAGTGCAGGTATAAAATTAGAGACAGACTGGGACTGAAACACTAGACTATAATAAGAATTCAGACAGCTCCAGACATCAACCCTCTACTTCCAAGATCCCACAGTGTTCCCCAATTCTCCATATATTTGTCTTGACAATCCATACTATTATGGAGTTATCAGAGAACCTAAGCAGTGACTGCAAGAACTTACAATGACACTACAGCTTTAGGATTTGATATATAGTCTCAGTGAACAGCACATCTAAACAAATATCTTCTCTGTGATTTACCCACTTCTCATTCTCTAATTTCTAGACAAACTATTTTTGCTTTATTTTGGATGAACCACAGCCAGGCCATATCAGAAGACTTGCACAAGAGGTTGGTCTATGAGTCAATAAGACTTACAAATTCAGGTACAATCAAAGGAATCATAAATATTTAGTCAAAATAAAACAGATTAATTTTTGGAATTTTTTTTTTGGAACTCAGATATGTCACATCTTTTACAGAAAAATTTGTCTTGAATTCTGACAAGCAAGTCTGGTGCCAGATGAGAACCATGTTGAAACCTGAGCCTGACTGTTATAATTGGACCAGGGATGTGAAAGTCAGAAGGTGAGTTATATAATTCACCTTCTACCTGTATAAGCTTTAGCATGACATGAGATTAAAATCTGAGAGTTAAGGAGTATCTATTTGTTTCAGAGAAAATGTGAAGAATTCTCTGTCACATACCCCTGAGTTTCTCCAGTTCATTCGAACCAAAATAACTATCCAGAGGGAATGTAGAAAAAGCATTCATTAGCTATCATGGTTGTGCCTGGGGCAGCCCATGAGTGAAGACCTCATGAAATCAAAGTGTCCCTACATAATGTTTTGACATATGATATACTTTTCTAATTAAGAAGAGGGAAAATTCTTGTTTGTTACTTAAACCAGCTCAGTAACATAAAAGTGAAATTACAAAGAATATTGTTGTTAGGGAGTTTGTTCTGTTTGAAGCAATTTTCAAAGTCAAGTTTTAGAGAAAAATCTACCCTTCATTTCTTCCAGATACAACCATTTGCTCTTCAGGCTGCTATTGTCAGTTTTTCCTGCCTCTTCTTTTCAGATACCCAGTTGGTGTCTCTTAATTCCTTCAAATATGCCCCTGAGAGTATTTAATTACATGTGTTAAGTTTTCCTAATACTTTCTCAAAAATATTTTATATACTCTATGTTTTCAATCACCAGACAGTTGTCTTTCCCTTATCATTCATCTATGTTGTCCATTCTTAATCACTCATTCATGGTACTTGGGGTTCACCTTGGTGGTGGTTCACAGTTACATCTCCTGTGTTTTGGCTAACACAAAGATTCTGTAAGCTTTGCAAATGAGTATCTCCTTTACTCACACTTTTATTATTTCTGCCTCTTGTCTGTGTCCAATAGGTTCATCTTATTTGACCCCCTTTAACTCTGGGTAATTTGGGATTTTTTCTGTCCTTCGAAGGGCACTGGCTCTTATCCTAAAACTTTTTTTTTTTTTTTTTTCCCTCTCTGAGATTTGGTATTTATAGCACTTTTTCCTATCCTTTTTCTTCACTTTTCTTCTATAGACTTTTCTCTTTTAGGACTCAATTTCCTCATTCTGTTCTTGAATTTAGTCTTAATGCAGTTTTTTTAATCTGGCCTTCCTTCTTTCTCAATTAGCTCATAACTAAAAATAAAAATAATTTTAAAAATAATCAGGAATTCCTAACTATATGATTTCTAATCTTAATCCAGCATGTCGACTGACTGTGGGTTAATGATACAAAAAGCAGTATCATCTTATTAAACTCTGAGCTCACATAGCTTCATTTACCACATGGGGCTCATACAGCATTGGCTGCCCAACTGAGTTTTCTTTAAGAACCTTTTCACTCAAGAATTATGAAACAGCATATGTCAGGATAGAGGATTTTATTCCCACATGAAGCAAGGACTGCAAAAATATTTAGGAACTAATCATCTCATGCACACCTGCGGATAGAAATTTCTCTCCCAGATGCATGTGCTGGGCTATTGGAACGCTTTTTTCTGAGTGAGCACATAAACAGATTTCAGCTACACTTATTCTTTTGAAAAGTGCTTTTTTTTTTCCTGTGTGGTACAACATCTGATTTACAGATTTTTTGACATACAAAAGACTATTACAAACAACTGTTCTTTGTAAAAGTGGCCCACCTGTGGGTTTTGTTTTGTATTTAGTTATAGTACTTATGTTTCAGTCTAACTGCTGGGATAGTACATGTAATTTTTCTGCTCAGAATTACAGATTCTATTATTTTGGGGAGGATAAAAGTAAAGCCATATCTGTGCTCTCATTTTTTTCCTTTCAGAAATAGTTTGCATACTAGGAAGTCCAGTGAACTCTCTGTGCCTCTTGTGAAGATACAATCTGTTAAGTACTCATCATTCTCTGAGTCAACCAGCACCCAAATTACTTGTTCTGTATAATTTTGTCCTACCTTATAAGCACTGACATATTCCAAGTCTTTTTAAACTTAGGAGCAATTGTCTAGGGATAAGAGTGATTTCTGGTGTCGTTTCAGCTACTTGCAAATGAAACCTTAAGAGGTCCCTCTACCACTAGTGATAAGATAAACAATGTGACCTTGGAAGCATTTTTTTTCAAGAGAATCTTGATGGTTAGTTCATGAATCCTTAAGATCCAAGTTATTCTGATAAGCTTTTTCAACATTTATTGCTATTTCAGGTCTCTGTTACAAGTGGGACATCCTAGTTTGTTATTCTGTCTTTTTATCTCTCACATGAATAAATTACAGGGTTCTGCTTCTTATCACAGAAAACATTCCACTGATCATCTGGGGAACACAAAATATTTTTTTCAGTCTATAAATTATTCTTATAGAAACTCTCATAACTAGCAAGACAGTTGGTTTTGTTTTGAGTTTTGTGTGTGCCTTTTTTGACAGCATTTGTCTAAAATAATCACATGCGGTCTATCAAATTTTAGTTTTGTCATTAGAGCTGTCAGTCTTTCATAAAACATATTTTTAACACATATGCACACACACAATAAACCCTTTGCAGTGTCTTGGCCAAGGAGTGTGAATGACAAATATACCTGGCTGTTCTCCTATGGTGTTTTCTTAGTGTTCATTGGCAGAAAAAGTGATTTCATGGTAGAAGGTTGGAAAATGACCTCTTGTAATGATGAAATTTGCATAAATAAATGCTGATTGCACAAAACGAATAATGTGCAGAGAGTATCATCACAATAAGTTGTCTCCTACTGACACAGAGTCTAAGTTAGAAGTGTACAATTATGCAAATCAAACTAATGCCAGTTTCTCATTACTGTCGTGGTGGAGGCAAACACATATCCTCCACAGACAGCTTGATGCTGGGACACAAGCCAAAATGTTTGGTTCTGCTGACACAGCAACTGAGTCAACAAAAATAGGATATAATAGTAATACATCAGAGGAATCCATATCAGGACAGACCTGAAACTTAATGGACTGTGAATCTTTTGTCTGCAGAGAGGCCTTTCACTGGTATTGACCCATAGTACGCCTGCTTCCACTTTTGCCGATTTTATAGAAATAGATTACAGAAGCAATTGCTTTTTGGAGCTGAAATGTCTGCAAAACAGTCTATTAGCTTTCCTTATAGGAGATGAGATGACATTTATAAATACTTAAATAATGCCATGTATCCCACGTTTAAAAACTTCCCAGAATAATTCAGAGGCTGCTTGTGGTTGCTTGATCTAATGTTTATGTGAAGTCTTGTTATGACACCACTGGGATTTTCAAACAATGCCACTTTTCTTGTGCCATTTAAAAAATATAAAAAAAAAAAAAAGCCCAGCAACAAATACCAATACTATGAGGGACTGAATATAAAAATGGGTTGATAGCTCCTCTCAGAGAGGTGCTAACCCTTGAGAACATGTACAGCATTGGTACTATGAGCCACTGAAGAAGAATCTAGTGCTTTAGCACTTCAATTTCTCATCCTTCTTATTCAAGTAATTACTAGTTGTTTGAACTCATCTGCATGTTTGCCTTCCATATACCTGCTGGAATGCAATTCAGAAATACCAAGTTGAGGCTGAGCTCACAAATTGAAATTAACACCACTCAATGCACACACATTTCCAGTAGAGGAGTTTGCTGCTCAACACAATTCAGCAATAGGGGAGAAATATGACTTTGCTCAAAGAGAAATTGAAAGGTATTCCACTTGACTTGAAACAAAGGAAAAAGAATACTAAACAAGCAAACAAGCAAACAAACCCAAACAACACGCAAAACCCCCACTAAAATCAGATCAGCTGACCTCAACTAAAATACATTGTATTCTGTGGAAGCAGTTTCTGTGATCCCTCCTCCTTGGAAGGATCACTCCAAACTACAGAGCATGTAAAAAAAATTACTTTAAATTTCAGCTGCAGATAATCACCTGAGACAGAGCAACTAACCACATCAGTAAGAACTGATAGTTCAAACACTTCTGAAAGTCTTCCTGAGGTAAGACCTCTGCATTGCTGTTGCCACTGTTGTTGCAGTAACAGCACCAGCAATCAAAAAAAAAAGGCTTAATAGAGACAAAAGAGTCTCTTCCATGTTATTTCAGGGTACTTGTACGGGTTCTGCTACAAATAGAAATAAAATAGACCCTTCCTTTTATACCTCCTCCTTGCTAATTCACTACTGCTTCCAGTTAAGCACACTGGGGGTGTTGATGAAGCCAGAAGGCTGGCACAGCTCTGCATAGCTGCCTTTGGAGGCAAAGATGCTCTGCTGGACATCACTTTTTAAGAAACCAGTTAAGTGGCAGGAGATTGGGATATTTCCTTGCTGATAATAGTTTGGTCAATTCTGAGATGCTCCTCAAATCAGAGAAGCATCAAATCAGAGAAGTTACACATTGACCTTAAAAATGCTGTTGGCTTGCTTTGGGAATATCAAAATGCATTCAATGCTGGGTATTTAAGAAAAAAATCTGACAAAAGGAGAACACCTTTCAGAAGAAAATAGAGAGTATTTTAAACTGTTTTCATGCATCATGCTTCTTTGAACTCACTCAAAATGAACACGGTGCTGTATTATCCAACTATGACTAAGGGCAAATTTTCTCCAAAGCAAATTATTTTTAGAAAGACAATTCATCATACATTTATTGCTCTATTACTGATGCCTCATTTTATGGCTGCAATTCCAGGAAAGCAGAGCTGTAAGTGAAAACATATAAACATCCAGTTCCTCAGCCCTGTGAGTCCACAGTTTAATGGGTTTCATCTCAAATTGAGAGGTAAAACATAGATGGTAAAGTCCAAGGTAAAAATTGGTGCCAAACTTGTGTAAAAATGGAAAGTTGGTTTGATGAGGGACAATATTATACATATTAGCAACAGAATTTTATCATAGTAGGTGTGTATGTGTGTTCCCTGACAATCATTTTTCTAACTGTTGCCAATTTCAAGAAACTGACAAGGAATTTCATAGAGATTTTTTTGCATATTTTATGAAGCCAGGTTGCTAAGCATGTATTCCTGTGAAGGAACCAATATTAAAGGGAACCTTCATATACATTCTAATTTCAGGAAAAGCTTCAAAGTAAATTCTATATTTTTCTGACCCTAAAGGTAACCAAAGAGCTCTAAGAGAGCAGCCTTCATAGGCAGTGCCTGCAGCCCTGGGCAGATGTGGCCTGTGGTGCACCCAGCAATCTGTTCCTGCCAGCACCTGGTCAGACCCACAAAACTTTCCCTCCTATCCAGATCAAAAAGTGGCCCCAGGGAATTTTTTTATTCTGTTGGACAGCTTCATAGGAGAGGTTTTATTATGGCAATTTCCACCTGTTCTCAGAAGTTTTGAAGTCTCCTCACAGAAACCATACTTTTCTTTATTTTTATGCCGTCAGTTTCAAACTGTCCAGTTTTACCTTGGCTTATAATGAAGTTTACAATAGAGCATGCATACTGCAATTTTCTCTTGTTACAGTATGGACACGTCATCACTCCCATCTACTGCCTCCTTCTCACAGCAACTTCTACTCTCCCCTTCCAAATCTATTTTCCTCAATTCAATAATATTGAAGGGCCAGGAGGATCTCAAAATAAAAATGTTCATGCAGTAAAGTTGGAGAGAAACTAAAACTGGAGAGAAACTAAAAGGAAACTTGGGTTTACTTAACAGGAAAGTAGCATTTATGAGGCCTCTGGTGGATGCCATATGCTTTCTATCCCCCCAAAAATGTTTTCTAACATCCCAAGCTTATAATAGATATGTACATCTAGCTGACCTTTATATTGCTTGTGTCATATTGATCTATCAATGAATCCCTACTAAAAGATAGCAGTCTGAAACAGTAAAAAGTAACAGCCATTGAGATGGATAGCTGCAGCTAAAATGTAGTTTCATGGGGAAACTTAGTGCAAAGAACTGTAGATGTGTGTCAGGCAGGGCAGAAGTAACACTTTCAGAGCTCACTGCTGCAAACACCCCATACACAGATGACCTGCCTTCAGAATATATGTCTCAGTATTGATTTCCATAGTTTCAGAACAACAGGAAAAGCAAAATGAAAGTTTCTTTGCAGAATACTAAAAGTAATTTATGTTCTTCTTTTGATTCCATCTCTGTATTTTGCTTTATGGTTCACAGTACAAGTGTTTATTTTAAAAATTCATTCCTGACTCAGAAAGAAAGCACAGAGTTGAAGATCTTTGGGAGTACAGAGCAAGAAATGAGCCACAAAATGAAATGAAACAAAACAAAAATGCATTAGGATTTAGTGGTAAGTCATTACACAGCAAAGTTTGTATTTTAAACACAGACACACTCCTTGTTCTGGTAGCTTATAATGCTATAAATCTAGCAGCAATATGAAAAGGAAAATAAGTTGTGAAGATACTCTTATTACAGCATGATAACATGGGTTTCTTATAACCTATGTTCCTGAAGTCTACCTAAAATAGTTTTCCTATGGTATAATAAAATCATGATTTTAAGATTCCTCAGGGTTATGACCAAAGGGTTTATCTAAGTGATATAAATGCTAACACCCCTCTCATTCAAATCTATGCTTCCAGGACCATACTTCTGGTTTGAGCACGTAGTTTCCCTTCTCTCTTTAAAAATGGAAACTTTAACAGAAGGGGCACAGCAGCTACTCACTGTGAAATGCCTACAGGTGTCAAAAGGTCCTGTCTGTCTCTGCCTCTCCATTGGGACGGCAATGGAGCATTGTGTTGGACAAAGGCAGTCAAGTAATGGGACTTGGGAATTAAATCTGAGTTGCCTGGAAAACACAGTTTTATTCAGGACTATTATTTCAGGCTATCTCAAGAGTCAGGCACATCCAACCTAATTTCTTATAGTTGCTTTACAGTTTCAGACGTTCCTTCATTCTCATGACACTTACTTTATTTGTATTTAATTGTACTTGCAGTGCTTTGGGGTTTGTTTTTTTTTTGGTTTTGTTTTTTTGTTTTTTTGGTTTTTGGGTTTTTTTTAATAAAAAGATGAGACAATCTTTGGATGTCACCAGCTGGAAGAATAATGTCAGGACATAATCTCATGCTATGACAGCAATCCAGTCTCCCTTAAGTGCTCACAATTTCCCCAAGAGCTGAGACTATATATACAACCTTGTGTTTCCTCTGCCTACCACAGACACCTGATTTGTTGCAATAATGGAGCCAGTTATATTTCATAGCCAATAGATTAGCTGCCTGATCTCTGAGCAGAAAGATGATCTCTGATCTCTGAGCAGAAAGATGACTTTTCAAAAGACAACATTTTAGGAAAATTTTGCCTACCAGTTCTCAAAAGACTGTTCAGTCTGTTGATCTGTCAGCATTTTTTGCCATGTGAACCTTATAGAACAAACTAAAAACTTCAGAAGAGCAATTTCTCTTGAAGCTGCTAAGGGACAGCATTGATGAAATGTCTTCTAAGGTAAAAAAGTGAGGGATTTTCCCTCAGTTCCTGCTTGCAATGGCAGAGGGTTGTATGTTAAGCTCCTTGTAGTCTTTGCAAGCTAACGTTTTTACAGCTCTTCTCTTTCTGATGGCTTAGCCTTTAGCACTCAGAAACACTCAAACCCATTACTCCCACTTCTGCACACCAGAGAGATCTACAAAATACCTTCAGAAGATGTTCATAGAAACTGAAACTCATAACATTATCAAGATCCAGATAAGACACTGGTTATGGCCTACCACACTCTTCTCATACACCTTCCCCTGCTAACAGCTCACTTCTCTGCTCCTCAGCTCCTACTTCCCTTCTCTCTCTGGCTGTCCAGCTGGCCCATGAATGAAGGAATTAATGCCATGGACTAATCCCCAAAGCCACAGAGCCCAATGAAATGCCTGAGCTGACCTGACACCTGAAAATGTCCTGCTGTGCTGCTGCCCTGCTCCCACCTCACTGCCCCTCCTGTCATCCTTCCTCTCACTGCCTGCAGGGTTCACCAACCATGCAGGGAGCCAAAGCAGCTCAACAAGACAGAAAAAGGCTAATGCAGTCAACTATCTAAGTATTCTTCTGGCATTAGAGTGAACTGCCTCAGCTCACCAAGGGACTCAGAAGAGCTGAGGAAAGAGGCAAGGCCACACGCCAGTGGAGGGAGCAGGACCTGTCCGTGCCAGCACTGTTACACTGCCTCTGCCAACAGCTGTGTCTAATAATACTTCACTGGGGAATTTGTTTCCTCTTTTTCAGACTTGATAAAAAGTTCAAATAAAACCTATTAATTCTCCTTAGAATCTTTAGTTCTCTGGAGTACTTCAGAACACTTTTCTAATAGCACACAATTGTTGGATATTTGGAGATTTGGCCATTACAACAAATTCAGCATCCGAGAGCAGGATGAGGGAGAGTGAGCCCATGCCAAAAGCCTCTTGGAGTAGTTTTTGGATTTATAGACTTTTATGGCAATCTGTGATGGTATGGGATGCTATTTTACCATCTAGTGAACTCTATACTGACGAGGACAGTATCCTGATAGCAATCATTTAAAAAAACAGTTCACATATTTTGTGCCAAACTAAATTTATATGATCACTAAAAAGAAAGAATACAGATATTAGCAGAAAGACATTTTCACAAAATGGCCCCTCCCCAATGATCCTTCACCCTTTACCCACACACGAGATTTACTGAAAACCTTCCAGAGCTAATCCAGGAATTCAATAACTAATGGATACTAAAAATCATGGACTCAATAAAGACATTAGTTTTATGGCCCATTACAGTCCTCTTACTGTACATCCTACTGATCTCTCTCCACGCACTGGTGCTAAATTGCTGTTTCTGTCTCCACTCCACAGGAATTCTCTCCAGCTAACACTCATCCATACAAAAACCCCTTTCTTTCAAGTTGTCAAATCAATTAACATAATTAAGTTACACTAAAACAATTGTTTCTCATTAGCTGGGAGTTTACTGCTTCTACAGTCATACTTCTACAGCTACTTTTAGTCAAAAGAAATGGTATACTGAAGGGAGATTTTTCATACTTTTTCTTTTCCGCCATAATTTCCTCCCTTTCTACTTGTACCACAAAATTCAGCTGCTCTGGATAAAAGCTCCAGGAGAAGATGAGACAGTTCACAATGGCCCTGTCTGGCCAGGGAAAGATATACAAACCAGACAGCTGATCAGACCAGTAAGAGAGCACCCTGAGCCAGGGCAGGGAAAGGAAACTCGAAGCAGGCAAAGCAGTGACCACAGCAGCACTGCAGGCCTCCCACTGCACTTGGAATGCTGAGGACATCACAACCCACACCTCCCTCCTCAGAGGCTTTCTCCACTGCACTGATTCAAAAATAAATTACACAAGAGCCCACTGAAGGACTGGTTCACAGACCTGGATACTTGATGTAATGCCTTCTCTCTAAATGACTTTCATCAATTTTGATGAAAGTTTACTCTCATATCTCCTCAATTTGAATTTCAGGTTGTTCCATAACCAATTCTTTCTCTAAGTGCCTCTCAATCAAAAAATTGTCCTGATTATGACATTACCTCTCCAGTATGTTCGCCACCAAGCTAAGCTGGTCATGGTCCTTCAAGGTTAAACTCAGAACCCTTTTTTTTAACAGATGTATCATCCATAACCAATTCTTTCTCTAAGTGCCTCTCAATCAAAAAATTGTCCTGATTATGACATTACCTCTCCAGTATGTTCGCCACCAAGCTAAGCTGGTCATGGTCCTTCAAGGTTAAACTCAGAACCCTTTTTTTTAACAGATGTATCATGAAAGTACCGTGTAAAGTATTTAAGGTAGCACATACTCACATGGTTGAAAAATAAACAAAAATAATTGAAAAGGGGGAGAAGGAAGAAGGGAAGGGAGTGTAATTTTAAGAGAAGAATTTCAGTTGTGTAAGGAAAAATGAAAATTTGAATTAGTTTTTCTAATTAAAAGGGGATTGGTTGAAAATATAATTTCTGAAGGCATAGCCCTAAAGGTGATGAAATCTTGTCCAAAGCATATCAAATCATAATATATTGGCAAAATCTGTGTCTTATCACATCTGTGGGACCACTACCTTAACATTCAGATAAATCTGTCAAAGGTCAAGATGTATTTTGTAAAAAACATGCCAGAAAACTTCTAATAAACCCTGAAAGATCACACACAGAATCACTAGGTTGGAAGAGACCTTTAAGATTGAATCCAACCCATGCCCTAATACCACCTCAACTAAACCATGGCACTGAGGGCCACATCCATTCTTTTATTAAACACATAGCAAAAGTGGCATAAAATTAATTGTCATTGCTTTTCTTACCAGGTCAAAAAAAAATCTCTTCATTAAAAGAAAATATCTGACTGATATATATATTGGTGTCACTGTGACTGAAAAACAGCTAAGGAAATAGTTGTTGTTGCCTATCTCCTTCTATGAATAATTACACAAACATTAAATTTTTAGCATTTTATTCATGACAGAGGTACCGCTGACTTGTGAGTTCAGCCTATCAACAGAAATAAGAACAAGATTTTCATGAACAGGGCCCTAAAAGGTTGGAGGTTTTTTTAATTATGGTACGCCTACAAAAAAAAAGAGTGCTAAGGCAGCAAGATATGCAAAAAAGCATGCGATTGGAAATCCAACTTTTTGGTGATAAAATATTGTATATGTCTCTCTTTTTCAGCATTCTTCTCCTCTAGGGAGGAAACAGAGGTCACAGCACAAAACATTTTGCATGTTAAAGCTACTTAGGGACAGAGCATTTTATCCTCTGTTCACTGCTTTCTCAGGCATCACACGCAAGGATATCTACGGCATTTTCAAATGGAAATTACAAACAGTTTTTTCAACTTCTAAGTCTGGGAAGTGAATTGCCTAAGATCAGTTAGAAATTATTCACAAAATAGTCAATATATTGTCACTATGAGCATTAGCATCAACAGAGCTTTAAGGCTAGACTTGGTGCCACTCCACTTAAAAATACTTCTTAACTACTCTAAAAACCTCAAGAAGAATCCAAGCATATCTGTCAACATCTACCACCAACATACTCTCAGAATACTACTGGGAGCACTGAATTCTT
This sequence comes from Urocynchramus pylzowi, assembly GCA_013397555.1. Lineage (NCBI taxonomy): Eukaryota > Metazoa > Chordata > Aves > Passeriformes > Fringillidae > Urocynchramus > Urocynchramus pylzowi. The sequence goes on along the minus strand of VZRH01003822.1, from coordinate 336,656 downwards.
GACAGCAACACTGAGAAGAGTAGCATCCAAATGACCTTTTGTATGATAATGTATTACACCCTTCATCATCATCCTCACTGCTGCAATTTCTCTCAGATGATGCATCAAAATAATGAGTCTGTGTCTCCACACATCCATGTTTCCAAGCAAGTTAGTTAAATTATTTTTAAAAAAATTAATTCAAAATTTAGGAGAAAGAAAGAGACCAAGAACTACAAGTACTGCTCAAAGCACTGAATGTGCATATTCACATAGTGTGTAGTGCTTCATTATTTAAATAATTTCCTTGCTGCCCGAGCACTCTGAAGAAGTGGTGCATAATTCAAGATGTTATTAATGGAAGAAGCTTTACATGATACACAAAATCCAAGCTGGGACCCTGAGATGGAAGGAAGAAAGAAACAGAGACAAAGAGAATACTAAAATTTTTTTTCTTCAAAATAAAACTGATTTGATCATGTAAGTGTAATTTTTGTGTTTTGAACTGTCCTGGTAACCAAAGTATAGCTTAAATGACAATAACACAAACTAGCAGAAAAATAATATCTCAGCCCTGTACTGCCTCTTCTTCCCTCAGGTCTTTCATTCCCCTCTCTACCAGCTTTCACAGTCATCTGAATTCTTCTTCCTGACTCATATGATCATGTGCTAGTCAGTTTTCATTAAACTAACTTCTTTTTGCTATTCCCATGGTCCATTACTTTCTGCCTGGTTCCTGTGAAGTAATGATGAGTCAGTAGGGAAAGAGGAAATAAGCAATCAAAATTAGAACTGCAGGCACATGATGAGCATCATTAAGAGCTCACTTCTTCCTCTTGCTCTCCTGACAACTCTGTTATTTTCTAACGTTCTAATTTCACTGGATGATCAAGACAACATATATTTAGTTAGCACTCAGGCCACTGTAGATCTGAAGATCCCTGATTCCATTCATTTCAGTCCTTCACAGAATTCATGCTTATTTCACCAATTTCCCTGCACATTTTCCCAACCATCCCATTGTGATGAAGGCAGAAAAGAGAAAAAACCATCTCTATCTCTTCTAGAGCTGTTCCACACACATAATGAAGAATAAAGATTACTTATGCTACAGCAAGGCCACAAGAAGGAGCATTGACCTCCCTCTGTTAATAGTATTCATTTAACACTCTCCATTCTAGGAGCTGAGACACCACCTAGCAGTCTGTGCTCTAGAAATTACATGTATTTAACAAGTGTCACATAATGCTGTGACTCCATGGAGCAAACCAAGAGGTTCCTCTCTTCCTGACAACATTCAAATCCCTAGACAACAGAGCTGTGATCTCCCAGCCTCTTCTAGGCTCCTTTTTATTCAGTCTTTTAACCCCATTTTTGTGTTTTTGTTGGGTCATTTCAGGGTTTGAGGTTTTTTTACTTACTGTAACAGCTTTATTAGATATCTGTCTCTGGAATAGTGTGCAGTCTAAAGGTGTCAAGTTACAGGTATATAAAAAATCAGATTCACACCCTGCATATGTGCATTAACCAGTGATACATTATTTAAAAGGAAAAAGTGACCATCCTAAAAAGGAAAATACATCTTGAAAGAAAAGCATAATCATATATCTTAAAGCAGTATTCCAAGCTGTGAAAACTATTGAAAAAGAGGTTTTGGTACATATCCAGCATTAATCAATTCCCTTATTGGTTACTTCGCATGAGTTCTTGTTCCCTCTGCAACCCTTTTAGGATGTGTCTGATTCTGCAGTAATAAAAATTTGTGTACTTTCTTAGAAGACTCTAGCTAAGGGGATCTAAATGGTTTATTGCATTTCAGCTTGAGTGCTTTGCTGCTGTCTCTTCATTGGTCTGCCCATACTTAATTCTTTTGTGGTTTTATTGGTATTTCACTGTTCTTCTGGATGTCACTATGTCAGGTGAAAGATGCTGAAGTACTCACCTCAATGAAATTATTGCAAATTCCACTTAGGAAGCTTAAAACAATAGCTGAGAAAATGTGTCAAAAGGATAAACAAAGATTGTAAGGAAAATAAACTTAAATTTGAGATGCAGATTTTAGTTCCACAGCTTAACACTATGAACTGAGTGCATTTTTTCTTAGTTTATGAGAGTATAAGAAAGACAAGATATCTTAGAAAGGTCTTTTGGGGCAATACTTTTAGGACCTGAAAGCATTTCAGGATTTTACCTCATTAACCTCCACTTGAAACAGAAGATCTTGGCAGTACGTCATAAAGAGGAAATTACCTGCACTGGCTTGTGTGTCTGTTTTTCAAAACAGCCTGACAGCTGCAGAGAGAATGCTGATCCATTTGACACACTGCATATTAAGTTGGTCAGCTAAATATATCAACCATGAAACACTGATGCCTGTTAAAAGAAGCAAGTGCTTCAAATTAATCAGCTAAAATCTGAAATATTGTACTTTATAGTATTAACACTTTATAAATAACAGCCATTATTTCTAGTCAGTTCCTCCATGCAAATAGAAAATGTCATTAGCCATGTTTTGGACGGGTTCTTTGTCTAATTTCTACAGCTAAGGTGGCAAAAAGGTTATTACAAGTAATAGCAAATTTAAAGTTTTATTAGCAGTAAACTGCAGAAGCTAATGGTGATGCCAACACTAGATAAAATCATTGTCACAGTTAATTTTGAACTCTTTATTTCAAACTTAATAATAGGAAACTCAATGGAGAGGATATTACACGGCCCATATCACTCATGAGTGCCGCAGGCCTGAGTAACTTGTTATTTTGCTCATGAGTGAAATAAAATGCAGATTATACTGCCTGCTATCAGGGGCACTGCTTTAATTGAGGGTACATGCATGGTGATGAAGGAGTACCAAGTAGCTTTCATTTTCTCAAATGTTAGAGGAATGATCTTTGTGGTTCTGACTGTGGCTTGTCAAATCACCTCTCCACTACTGTCGCATTTTTAAAGTTCTTTCTGTTCCTTCTTAGATTTTAAAGAGTGGTTAGGTATGGTGTTCACTTTTGTCAGGGATTATGTGAAACTGCTCCTGTAACATCCAGGTGCCTGCAGACTTCTGCTGTTCATTTGCTATACAAGGAGAAAACAATGGAGTACCTGTGTCTTAGTCAGTTAACCATGTATGCCAGCCAATACAAGCTACTCCTTCACCCTAAGACATCCTCACAATCAGAAATTAATAATACAAGATATACTCTTCCTCCTTACCTTTGATTTATTCAGAAAATAGGTGTTTCCAAGAACTGATAGCACATAAGAGTTCCTATTCTTTTCCTAAAGTAGATTTCTTTTCTATTCAACCATTTATTGTTCTACTGCACTGGATGCCACAAATCACAATGTTCCCTATCTGGATTTGGGAAAGATTTCTTCATAATTATCTGAAAGCTAACTTTTCATTTTTATATCCTGTACTACTGGTTAGGAAGGTCTGGCTTCTAATCAGATTACATTTTTCCAACACTTGCTAGACCTTGCAACTTCTTTTCTTTAGCCAAACCTACATGAGCAATTACAAACCAATTACTCATCTACCACTGAAATCAACAGAAGAATTTTTACTGATCTTAGCAGGATTTAGGCAAAGTCTTTAAATAAAAAGGGATGTAAATTTCTTTTTTATTTATGAATGTGTAATAGAAGAAAATGTCCTACACCTTCTAATCAACCATAGTCAGGACTATAACTGTTGCACTTCCAGGCAATTGCTGAGAGCATTCTTGCAAGATTACTAAAGATGTATTTATCAGCTTTTCATTACCAAGCTCCATATCCAGCGCAGAATTAACAAGAAGTAAAAGCAGCATTACGTGTTTCACAAACTGAAATCCTGACAACAGATGACTGTAAGCACAATGTATTTCCATGTAAGATGCTCAGACAAGCTCTTTTCTCAGTGGTACAGCTAGATCAGTGTGGTGTTCCACTGAAGCTGGTTTAGTGAACCAGAAAGAGGCAATAGCTGCAATTGTAACATTGCACTGCTCAGTGTAGATATATTGTGAGGGATCATTTCTGATGTGCTGAGAGTGAAAAATGAAGTGCTGAGCTAATGAGTTGGTTTTTTAGTTTCAGAGTTTTTACTTAAAATATTTCTCTAGTACAACCAACAGGAGAATTTAGTGATCAAAGCTCACACAATACCAATACCATATTAGCTACTTCCTACATCTCTGGGAGCCTATGGTAAGCCACTAACTAATTAAGTGATAGCTAAATTAGTCCTAAAATTACAATACAGATTTCTCCTGAAATAACTACTATAAAACTATTTTTACTGAGGAGACTATTTAAAGCCCTGTTTAAAGAGACCATTAAGGATTTTCTATAATCCAGCACATGTGCATTGACCCAGGCTGACCATCACCCCTCTAAATAAAATTTTAATGTTTCTAATGGAACAAAGGACCATCTTTTGTGGCCACACCATGATGACACTCTCTCAAATGCCTCAGACAGGATGAGTCTATGCTCATAACTCCATCCTTGCTAAAGAATACACTTTCTCTCCCCATGGTGTGTAGGAGATGACAAAGATGGCTCCTTATCAAAATGTCTTTCTTATAAAAGAAGACAAGACATTGACACACTGTAAATCAAACTTTTTCCACCTTCAAAAAGGGACAGAAGAGAGTTTAAGAGGTTACCATAGCTTCATCTCCTTAAATTAAGAGAGAATTTAGTCAAGAAAAAATTTAATCCGTTGTTAGGAGTTCATTTTACTTTTCTTTGGTGACATGTGCTTTTCTTTGGTGACAGAGGCTTGATGCTTGCAGTGTTTCATTTCTCTTGGGACCTATTCTAGGCTTCAAAAGATAAAAGAAACCTATTGTTCAGCAAGCCACTGAACAATGTAAAATCCTATTGTAGCATAAGTTTCTTTGACAGGTTGACCTCATGAAAAGAATTTAGCTATTTCTTTTCATTTTCCTTACTCTGGCTTTGGTGAATTAGGCTAGGATATTGATTTTGTGGCAACACTGAAATCACAATGGCTTTTAATTTCAAAGATGCCTGTTTGTCTTATTACATGTCTGTTTCTGAAGAGTTACATGAGAATTTAAGCCTTACTACCCTAAACATTACATCTGCTTCCCACTTTCAGGCCTAATAAAGCCTTTCAATTTGCTTTCCCATTTTTTTTTTTAATCTCACCTAAACATGTGCTCAAGCAGAAGGCTGTAGATCATTTCCTCTTAGTTCTAACTTGATTCAAAGCACTTGCCATATGCATCTATTCAGCACCAAACATACTGTCCCCAGCTTTTACCAAAAGATTTAAAGTCTTGGTCATCAAAATACACATGAAATGCTTAATAGAATTTTCCAACCATCTTTGATCTGTATGCAGCTCAGAACATGGATGAGGGGAGAGAACAGAAAACACAGAATATTACCAAGGCAGGATTTAGAAATACAATGAAGAAAAATTCTGGGGGTAATAGTCAAGCGCACTGATTCCTGTGCCAGCATTAAAAGCTAAAGCAGCAGCTACTTTTTTTTTCAGAATTCCTCAAAGTAGTTCATATTGCAATTCATAAATTTGAAAATCCTAAATAATTCCAACAATAAAATACTATATGGCATTCACTAAACATTTCTGCTTCTTTAGAAATATTTCTTATTTTGCATGATTTTTGTGATAATAATGTAGCACAAATTTTTAAAATGCTAAATGCTGTGTTTTTTACAAGGACCATATACCAACTGGAAAAAATTTCAAAAACCCAAGACATCTAAGAGAAGAAAAAGAAACTAGCAAAACCAACCTACCAACCAAAAACCTCAGTTCATTGGTAAAAGCACTGAAATTCTTTTTCTGACAAGGATATTTCTGTTCTCAAAGATTCAGGAAGTGACTTTACCTCTACCCATAAATGAATAGAATTATTATTAACAATAAAAATGCTCACAAAGGTCTTCAAGTTGGGAGTAAAAGAACAAGTGAAAAGGACATCAGTTTTTCTTATGTCAATAATTGCATTTAAATGCAAGTAAAATCCAGATAAATATATTATTATTTGGTATTTTTTTTATTTATTGTTATAATTGCTATACAATATTTGTAAGCAATGAATTAAGACTGATATACATATGCTCAAAGCTTTAACTAATTTTGGATTGGAAACATTTTTCGTATTTTTTTTTTTTTATTCAGGACACATACACAAAAGAAAGAGATAATTAAAATACTAGCATTATTTATATTAAAAGTTAATTTGTTGAAGGTGTCTGTCTTATCTTTCAATTTTAAGTACAAATTATTCCTGGTGGAAATTTATTAAATAATTTAATCTAGTCAAAGAGATAAAAAGAGAGAGAACTCTGTTTCTGTAGTTATATAGAAATACTATAAAATAGATTTCACAACCAACTATTTCCTCAATCAATGCCTAATTTAATTACTGTAGTGAATATTTTATACCATTAAAAACAGGGGAATATCTTTAAATGTTTATGTCTGTATTTCAGTTAAGTTCAATGTGTATTATGATAACTTTTTTTGCCTGAGGTACTTCCACTGCATAGGAAAAGAAAGTTTATTTTTATTTTATCACTATAGTTCTTCTGTATCTTTTTGCATTAATATTAAACATAACTGTCCCAGTTTTCTCTCTACTATTTTCCACTTGCCAATTTCAGACTAATAAGCTAGGATTTGGGGACCGCTAGAGGGTTATATGAGCATTCTACTGAATTTTAAGTCAAGTTAGTCATATGAATCTTAATTATCATGTGTAGGAAACTGATACCTCCCTAAGAAATCCCTTGTGATAGAAACAAAAAGAAAAAGTCAAAAGAAAATTTTCCATTCACAGATCATGAAAGCTTTTCAGTTCTTGACAGAAAGGATTTTATTATTTACTGCCTTAAGTCGCTTAGATTTGTTTTGAGCAAAATAAATATGCCCTTCAAAAAAAATCAAAACAAAATAAACAAATAAAAAAGCAAAAACAAAAGATTGGGGAAAGAAAGAATCATTATCACACCCATTTTTCATTTGGGAAACTGGGGCAGAAAGTTTGGGAGATACCAGTAACAATGCAAATGTGCAGAAAAAGAGCTGAACCCTAAACCCCACATCTCACATTTAAATTTGGCCCACACTTGTATACATGGCCAAAACATACCTGAATTACAGGGGAAAAGATCTAACCTTGCAGTGAAATACAGGGGCTTGGTTTAATCTCTAATGTCAATGAACAATCCAGTGTTTAAACTGTGTCAACTGTTTAAAACAAAATGTTCACAGATTCTGGGAACACGTGACATTCTTTACATATACTTTACAGAATCCTGTGTTACTGGGTTAAGCAACAGGTGAGCAAAATGGCCAGGTTTCCTGTGTTCTCACAAGCAATCTTTGTGGGCCATTAATTTGTTGCAGCAGTCCACAGTGTTAGATATCTAAGTTCTTTATACTCAATTAGAATACCCTCTGCATTCCTAAAGTATATGATTTTATTCTCTGCAAATCAAATCATTTCTGGGTTTTCAGGATACTGTGCTTTCACAGCGATAGGCACTGCTGAATTTCAGTCTCTCTCAGACTTAAAAGTATCTACTTTATACAGTCATCAGCCCCTGGGTAACATTTGTGGATTGGAATCCTAACAAGTAAGAAGCTGATCTTGCTATCCAGTCTGGTCATTATCACATCCTTTGTCAAGAGCCAAGAAATCACTGATTCATGCTCTGATTTTCAGGCAGGATTGGTTCTACTCAGACATCAATGATGTCCAATTCTGTGGCAGTTTCAATCACAGCTATCCATCTAATATCCAGCAAAAAAAAAAAAACAGTTCTGCTACTAACACAGTCCTTAAGTGCTGCTCTCTGCAAGGTGCCCAGACCTGGATTCATCTTCAAGTGACTCTCATCTGTGCTCAAATACAGCAGTTGACCTCTTGGCAGTGAAATATCAGGGAGTCAGCATAAACGATGCTCAGATACTCACTTAATGGAAACTCAAATCATTTGTCATGATGGAGGAGTCCCTGTGCATTGCTGCAAGTTCCAAACAATCCAAGGTCAAGAGTCATCTCCCCTCAGCCTATTTCAAAGGGTGCCTTCAATTATCTTTGATGCATGACTTTGCTCCTCCTCAGATCTGAGCTAGATGCCATTTAAATTTGTCATGCCTCTTTTTCAAAAACAGGTTCACTATTTTTAAACTTCTAAGGGTATTGGTCCACTATCATTTAAATCACTGACTATTTTTTTACAGTTTTGCCTGTTTTCAATTTCCTATTGCAATTTTTGAATAACATTTAATACCTAATTATGATTGTCCCTCACTCTAACCTGTCAAAGCTACCATCATTTCTGAATACTCAGCTTTTTTCTATCTTCCATGTTGAGCTTCACAGCAAGTCTGGAAATACACTGCCTTAGAGTTTAGATAAACTATGCATTTTCAAGTATGGTGAGGGCAGTATTAACTGCATAAAAAAACTGGTGACAAGCAAGGGAATCTCATGAAAAAGATCCCTCAAAGAAAGTAACAAAATCAAACATTTTTTTTTCATCTGTTGACTTTGGAATACTAGGTAATGTGAAAGATTCTTATTAAAAATTCACCTTTTCCACCCATGTCTTTTTCCTTCTAACTAAGGTAAACTTCAATGTGAACTTTAGTCACTCCTCCTATTTTCTCTCCCTCCCAAAAAATAATCATTGAGCTAGGGAAAGCAACTCCGTTGCCCACAGACCATTTACATGCTAGAACAGACTCAGAAGGATTAATTGCAGTGAATTTTCATTAGGAACAGTCAATCTCAGCTACATATAAATGCTGACAAGTCATGATTTAAGTGCCAGAGCAAAGCTAATACCTAAAGAAGAGCTTGCACCAGGACATCGTCTTGGTGCTGGGCTAGTCAGATATCCTAAAAAAAAGACTGAAGAATAACTGCTGCAACATGAAGTGTTTGGCCCACATGAGCTGAGTTTGCTGTCTTATGGTGGGTAGTAGAGGGGGAATTGACTATTAATTGTTTGCTTTAATTGGACAGAATACATTCCTCCCCCAAAAAAAAGAAAAAAAGAAACCAAAAAACAGGAATGCCAAATTAGCAATGTTAACTCATGCAAAAGGAATACACAACCGACCCCCAATGAATAGAAAGAGTATATGCAAATATTGGTGGCAGCCTTGAAGGACAAGTTCTTGGTCTTTGGGAAACACAAATTCAGATCTATTTGAGCTATTAATCTGCATATTTAGACAACAGGCACTTTAAGAAGTTGCTACTGCATAGAAAGATATGCCTGCACAATATTCCAGAGAAAGCTACTTCTAAAAATGCCAAAGACCTTCCTCTATTTAAAAAATGTTATTAGATTGCTTTAAGCAGTGTCATTGGAGCTACTTCTTGGCTCTTCTTGATGTCAGGATAGGTGAGGAGCAAAAGGCAGTTTTAAGATTATGGATTGAAGCACAGAATAACCAATAAACCTTTGTGATCCTTACCGGGTGGAAAAATTATGGATATGTGAAAAAAACAGAATGATTAAAACTTAGCCAGTCCCTCTGACTTCAAAAGTTGAAGCCCAGAGTGCATTGACAAATACATATTTTTTTCCTCTCTCCACAGATACCACTTTCTAATGACCATGGTATATCACAGAGACTCTCCCCATCATTCTGCTTTATGGGAGACTGGAGACCAGCACAACTTGATTCCACTTCTCAGTTCCTGTGCACTTTACTATGCAGCAGCAGAACACACAGTTTAGTTTCACAGAAAAGTAAACTTTAGCACAAAGAAAAATCCTCTGAGTGTTTCAGCCCCTTTCAGTGTTTCAGTGTTTTAAGTACTAGGTTTAAAAAGGCTATAGATTTATCCAGACATAATATATAGAATGCTGTATTTTCACTATAAAATTCAGACATACTAACAATTAGATGTTTAAAAAAAAACCTTAAGAACAAAAAAATTTTATCCTCTCTTCATACATATTCTTACACAATAATAAAGATACATAAAATTTAACTAGTAAATATGAATTTACAAGGACTCATTTCCAGCTTCTCTAGGTTGACTTATTGCCAACAGGAATTTCTTCCCAACACCACATTTAATGTTATAAAAATTGCTCTCTTGCTATATTTTTTCACAGAGCACACACATGGTTTGTCCAGTAGGTTTTCCAGAAAGTAAAAAAAAACAAATAAACAAACAAACAACAAAATATCTCAACACCCCATTTTTGCAAACACTAAAAAGCCATTCTTAATTCTTAAGCCATTTCTTAATGCTAACTGTTCTTGTAGTTTGGTCCTCCTGCATACATTTTATACACCTCAGGCACAATTTTTAGAAAAATTCAAAGTCATCCAGAATGCACACTTTGAGCATCGTGATTTTGGTTCCAAAACACAGGCCCTACTGCACATTTTCATTTTGCAGGCAAACATAATAGGAAATCCTTCATCCTCTGCACTCAAAGTCTGTCCTTGCTGAGAGCTGGACCTTATGCTGCCTTTTCAGCCAATTCATAGTTTTGTTAACTTTCCTTAAGTCTTCTTTCCCACACACAGAGCACACAGTCATAAGCTTCCTGCATCTTATTCACATCTTTAGTGGTTTTTGAAGCAGTGCCTAACACACTGTCTTGAATGGACCTCAGAAAACACTAGGGCTGTTCTCAAAATAAAGTGTACTCAAAATTGTGCAAACATGTACATCCCAAATATGATTTCCTTATTATATAAGAGTAGAAAGTGAACTTACTGAAAGATATCTCCTACACCAAATCAGTGTTTCTGCTAGTCCTAGGCTTCTTTAGTAGTAATTATTGAATGGGGATATTGAAATATGTTCTGAAGAGTTTTGTAGCTGACATGTTTTATGAGGACCAGAGCAATTGCATCAAAATAGAAAAAAACCTGTAAAATTTGAAAGCATTTTTGTGTATGGAGAAACTCTGGATGAAATACTAAAAATCTATACAGTGAAGAAGTAGCTCATAATACAAAATCAATTTCTCTCAGAATAGCTGGGACTCACAGCACAGTGGAATTGGTCTCCAATGATTATTCCTCCTAAAGAATACTTAGTATATCTTGAATGGAGGTTTGAAATACAAATTTCTACTATATTTTAATTTTTTAATTTTTTTAACAAAAAATTAGATAAAATCACTGTTTTACAAATAATGAAGAACAAATTATACTCATGGTAGGGCTTGCCTTTGTTTCAAATACAGATATTATCAAGATAATTACAAAATTTTCTAACAAATGTCAGAACATTTTCAAGCTGCAAAACCTTATTTGAATCTGCACATTCTACACAGTAGCATTCTGTGGATTTATTTCAAGACTTTTTGCACAGACTAAACAGTATTTGAATTGGCAGACTTCATTAGTCAAGTGACAATGGACATTCCTTTGTGGAATTGTATATTTCAAGATCCAAATGTTAACACTATTACATTAGACAGAAAAAAATGAAGGTTTTGTACAAAAGCAGATGTTTCCCAAAGATAAAACTTTACCTAAAGACAATTGTGTCATTTCCACGACATTTGAAGGTTAAGTGGAAACTGTTTTCAGCATCTTTAGCAAGAATTGCTCCTCCACAATTTTCCTCTCCCTGTATCTGAATGTAATTCATATCATAACCTAATATAAATTGTAAATCATGCAGTTTCTAACAGAACCATGATGAATACACATTCAAATAAAAGAAAAAACTGGTGCAGCAATATAGTCCCTGGAATTTAACACTCTGCGGTCAGAAGGTCACATATGTTAAGTTTCTTATTTATATCCCTATTAGAGCTCTGATCTGTGGGAAGCAGGATAGAAGCAATATGACTCATTTTACAAATAAAGAATGCATTGTTGTTGTACTGTACGTGTTTTGTTTCTGGGCACTTAATGATAACAGTGCATGAACTGCAGGTGACTATAATAAGTGGAAAAAAGATCTTCATCAGGAGACATAAAAATTTGTTCCTACTACTTCTCTGGTAAGTGCTTCATTAAAATTGTAACAATATATATATTTTATGAATGATTCATGCAAATGTATATTCTTTTAAATTACTTTTCCTGGCTTCTATCTACCTTTGGACATCAAATTATATACAGGCTGGCCAGACATTTTGACTGCATTTATGTTGAACAAACAGCATGTAAAGAAGTAAAAACGGGGACTTTATGTAGATTGCATCCTTCAATTCAAAATAGTGGCTTATTCTGGTCTGCAGATCAACCCAGGTAATTTGAAATCAATGTGGCAAGAATTTATTCACTAGATAAGCCTTCTCCATAAAATTCAGCAAAAACCACATCATGGCTTAGTATTTTTCCCAACTAATTTGACCTGTGATATTAATATTATTCTCCTGTACATCACATAGGTACATAAAAAAATGACATACTGACAGTTTTGCTTCAGCAAGGTATTGATCTCCACTCCAAGAATTTCTCTTTGAGAAATGATAAAAGAACACATGCTCTTAATGATCCAGAGATTATGCAATAAAAACAAACAATGGTAGAGAACAAGAGAAGATAGACAAATGATGAAGTATTGAGCATTTAGAAAAGCAAAACAAACTAACTAAAAGCTGAAACCAAAAAGGCTGGACTCTTCTAATGAATGGGAATTATTTGTGAATTTAGGGGTTAGTTGTTTTGGTGTTGGACTGTTCTGAGGCAAGCTGTCTACTTCTGCACTAGTATATTAAAAAAGTCACTATTACATGTACCCAGATCCATTATACCTATGACGGACTTGTCATAGCCAAAACTCTTTCCAATGTTGTTTTGGATTTTTTTGAAATATTGGCAATGGATGCTGAGGAAGTGGGGTTTTTTCCTCACAGTTTCATACCCTAGTTGTAAATGTGCTTGGATGTTTGATAGGACAGCATTACCCTGGTTATGGCTTCTTCTTTCTGGCATAAATATGTTCCCTTTGAGCATATTCCTTTTTAGTTGCAATAAAAAGTGTGAGTCTTACTGTTTGTTTGTTTTCTTTAGGAGAAGCAGCTGGAAAGTCATAATTATGTTCACTTCCCACATTGGCAAAAACAAGCTTCATATTTTCATGCATTTTAAATTATCTACAAGGATAGACTAAGCTACTACTACCTTGAGGCTTACAAGTTTCCTAGTATCTAAATCATATTGCTATTAAAAAGGGGGTATGTTTCATTTTTAATTATATTGAGAGTAGCGAATAAATCAGTTTGCAATATGTTACATAAGTAAAAATACAGTATCACTGGAAAGAGACAACACTATAATATTGCCATCAGCTCCAATATTTTGATAAATTCAAACTTGAAACATAGCAAACAGTTGATGATTGCTTTCTGGACATCAGGAACCAGTCAGTGGTACCAGGTACCTCAGTCAACAAATGGCCTTTGAGGAAAGTAAAAGAGAACGAAAGAAGGAGAGGTTGCAAAGAAAAAGAATGGCATCAGAGACCCTGGAGGGTCAGAAATGCTGCAAAAGCTTCAATGCTCACACTTTTTGTACACCATACAACTCCTTACACCTTCTGTTGGTCTTGTCCACATAAAACACTGTTTTAGAACAGGGCCCATCTCTTGACAGAGTACCTAATGAAAGTTTGTGGCCTGCCTATTCCCTTATCAAGAGCCAATAAGCAAACATTGGTATTGAAACAAAATGCAGTCACCTTTTTGACCTAAGCATCTATGCAAAACTCAGGCACCAAGCCCTTGTTTCTCTCAAGGGCAGGAAATGATGATGGAGTCCAGAATTTCTTCAGTGCAATCTGCAGTAAATTGCATGTTAAAGCCCAATTTTCTTGAACACAACAGGTATTGAGCAGCAGGAGATAGCTTCCTTGCTCACAGCTTTGCTTTTTAGCAAGTAGTTTACGTAAAACTCTTTGCTTTCAGTATACCTGCTTCTTTGGTTGCACCTGGAGCTTTCTTGCTCCTTTCCTGGGCACTCCTGGAGCATTTCTGCCCTTCTCCTCACATGTTCTGACACCCATTTAAAGCCAAAATCCTTTCTCAAACTCTGTATTTATCTTTCAACCCACTAAGAAACTGCTCCAGCAGAATAATGAACAGCAATATTCACTAACTGAATTTTTAGTAGTTGTTTCAATATTTTCAACTATTTGCATCTCTAAACACAGATGCATTTAACTGTTCCCTTATACAACTTGAATAGGAGGGGTTTGTTACATTTAACAGCTGCCCCTAGGTTTCTTCCCATCCCTAACACAGCCATCACAATACCACCCCACTATTTCATTCTTTGCTCAACATTAGTATATTGCCTTTATATTTTCTATGCTACAAAGAAGAGTACATGTAGAATAACCCTTTTATACTTATTTTCATAAGTGGAACAATCTTTCAAAAATGAGAGGGTTTTTTTTTTTTTTTTTTTTTTTTTTTTTTTTTCTGTGTGCCATTAGCATACACAGAGAAGCTCAAAGCATTTTCTGAGCAGCTAGAAATGGCTTAGAACAGATCACCTCTTACATAGGATAGTTCCACAGTCTGTCCACCAAATTATTTTCTTTAATTTTTTGGCAAGGAAAACGTCACCCTATGTTGTACCAGATTTACACAGCTACTCAGGGAGTCTCTCCAGATCACCACCCTCCTGGGCTTTCACACTGCACACTGAACACCACGTCCCAACTGTGAGTAGGTCTCACTTGACACACAGGCCTCATCCCTCTCAGGTACAGATTTTCTAAATTTAGAAATTCAAACAATGGCAAAGCATCAGTGTTTGGTGAGAATCCATGATCTTGCAAAGAGAAACTAATCTTGTTTAAAATTCTTCAACCTACATGTGGGAGCCAGCCAAAAATACTCTGAGTCAACATTCTTCACTTTTATAGGGGCTTTCAGAAAAGTCAAAATGGAGCTACATTATTTATATTTTATGGGGAGATGTATTTAATGTTTATAAATCCATTTGGATAATAACACTGACTTTAATGCACTGATAGATGTCTCTTCTAATGTACATTAGAAGAATGATCACCTACAACATATGAAACCTTTAACAATTCCATGTTGACCAGTCTTTGTTATTTAATAAAAGTATTCTAAACCTCAATAAAACCGTTTTTCCTAAATGTGTGAACAAGCATGGATGTCAGAAAAGTACTTTCTCTTTGAGCTTTAAGAATGACATATGTGAAATGGCATCTTCAGTCTTTTGGCTTCTAATAGTTCTCAAGAGAATGGCTCTATAATCAATTAAATAACATAGAGGGTTTTGGCAGCAGCAGTTTCAAGAAATCTGTTACAAAAGGGAGTGTCCATGCTGATGACATTGTGCTAATAAGAAAATTACTTCTAACAACTATGTTAAGTCTCTGAGCTCTGTATGCTCCCTGTTTTCTATGGTAAAGTTCTCATGAGCTGGCAAATCAGGAAGTTAGTAAACACTACAACTTTAGAGACACATCTAGGACCTAGAGAGAGGCTTGCAGAGTGCTAAAAGCAGCCAACTCTAAGCTTGACTGAGAAGCTGCAGCTCTGCAGGCTGGGACTGAAAATAAATAACTAACACCTGTCTTTGCAGACCATGCTGCAAGCAGGACACCCAGCACCAGCTCTGGCCCAGCAGACAGCCCTGCCTCCTGGGTGCTCATTAACTGTAATAAAAGAGGAAACTGAAATCTAAGTTTCATGTAATGAATAGGAAATACAAGACACCTTTATTGTGACCTCAGTGGTGTTGATGTCTTTAAAAGATCAGCAAGCACACCTATGGGACTGCTATTTATAGTACAGTAAAATAAGGATTATGAAGAAGGATGTTTGAATGCTGTATTTCAAATATGAGAAATATGAAAGATTTTCAGTGTTATAAATTCCTTTCTACTTTGATACACTGTATATGTGGCACTACTATGGAATGCATGGTGTTACCAAATAGAGAATGAAAATTACCAACAATACCCACAATGGTATATATTAAGAGATACTAAACTTAATCTCATTGCTTGATTTATTTTTTAAGACAAAAAAAAAAAAAAGCATAAAGCTCACAGACTTTGAATTTAAAATATATAAAGTAAGACAAAAAGAGATGTTTCTATCAGAACTAGAAACCAGACAGAGAGCTTGGTCAGAACATGTATAATCTCTGCTGTCATAACAAAAAACTAATGGTGACAAGCAATCTATACCAGAAAAGAAATATGCTGAAATGCATGCTGTAAATATATGCCAAGAAGGATACAAATGAATTCCAATTTTAAAAAGAGGACAAAATCTCTGCAAAACAGTCCAAATTGTCTCTGTGCTAGGAGTGACCCTTTCTACATCTGCTAGCAGATCTGACAGCTCCAGTTGCCAGTATAATATATCTAGCATAAGGAAGGATTTTCAAAATCATAGTAATAATCTTTTCACAACTATCAACACCCACGGAATTCACTCTTTGACATCCACACAGACAAACATAAAGGAAATAGGATTTCCTTATAAGTAAAATGGCAATATCTGTAGTTATGACTAATTCTATGCTAAAACCATGCTAAGGGAAATTGTGAGAGCATTACAAAGTACTGAAAACTAAAGAAAAATTAAGTTTGTTCTGTAATTTGACAAATCTTATCCACAATATATCATCTGGGAAACACAAACATAACATTGTTTGCATGTCAATTCCTAAGAACCCTGAACCCAAAAGTTTTGAGATGTCTAAATCAGGAAATGGTTTAGTTCTCTGTACAAATACTAACTTTTGGTTTCTGCATGCATTTCATTATAGTAACTACTACTGGTATGATGACTTGGCTTTCTCTGAAAAATATATAGTACACCTTCCTACATGTATTTCCATACATGCACTGTCATAAAAATTCTGTTGTTATCATGGCCTTCAAGCATATTTTGAGACTTCAAACAAAATCCTAAAACCTGTGTTATATTTACAGTACGTCTATCACTCCCAACAAGTCTCAGAACTTGGTTACAACAGCTCATTACTTACACACAAACAAAATATTACCTCTCTCAGGCAGGCAGTCACTAGAATCATTCATCAGCATGGAAATGTATGTACTTATTTTCAAACAGGATAGCTACAAAATTAATAATATTTTTCTACAGCTTTGTTTTTAAAGTAGACATAATTTCTTCAAAATGGTACTAGTCCACTTCTAAGACAAAATTCACTGTTCAGTGTTCATTATCTGTTTTTAAGACAACAGTCATTAATTAAAAAGAAACCGAACCAACCAAAATAAAAGAAAAATCAGCAAAAAACCCCAAAGTGCTGTTATAATCTAAAGTCTGAAATTTTTTCAATCTTCATTACAACTTGTACTGTAAATCCAGATGTACCTTCAGACACGCATAAAGCCGGCTTGTTTTCAGTAAGACTCCTTTTTAAGACCATGCCTTTGTCTTGTGATTCCCAGTGTTCCCAGACTAGAACATACAATAGGAAGAAGCAGCTCCTTCATAATGCAAAGGGCTCAGGAGTCTGAGGACTCCACAAGAAGAAAACCAGCAAATCATGGCTACTTTAGGGAAGATTTGTCTGAAAGAATCAGAGCTAAGCTTAACTAAATAAAGTCTCCTCAGGAACTTATCAGTTTGGTAGATAACATTAGTTGTGTTCTGGCAGACTAAGCTGGAAAAGCCTTCCAGCAAGATGTTAACACACCGGAGACATGGTGCCACTCATTTTGGCCAAGACAGGCTTATTTTCATTGTTCTGCTTAGACTAGACTTGACACAATGAAAGAGTGGAAAGCTAAGTGATTACCAAGACAGCCTTGAATATTTCTAGAGTGTGTGATTCCTCTCTCTGTGCCAGAGGAAGTTTCTGAACAAAGACAAATTATCTTATGCCAATGGAATATATCCAGTATGAAGACTCTTGACAACAGACAGTCTGAAACTATTAAGCAAACATTTTCAGGCACAATAAGAGTTTGAAGGGATATTCTGTGACCTTAGGAGAAATAAGAAGGTCCCAGAAAAGCTCAACATTTTGCTAATGATTAAATATGAAACAGCATTCCAACATTTAATATCATAAAGCAAGAAACAAATGAACACAAGTCTCTAAAAGAGGCATTTAAGTGATTATCATGTAGACCTTAAAACTGCTTAACATGAGATTATTCTATTTCAAATTAAATTAATATGCAGGCTCCTTCAAAATTAAGACTTCCAAAAACCCTAAGCTATGCAAGATCTACCATATCATGAACTCTTTCCAGTTTCAGCAGATGATTTGCCAATCTATCACAATTTCTTAACCGGTAAAGAATAATTTTAAATCATGGATCATGCTGTTTTCAAGGCCCTATATGGGGGGGGATGATCACCAAGCTGGTTTTGTACAAGTAAATTTGAACAGATGAAGATTTAATTGCTTGTTATCTACCACCATTCCATTAAAATACATGTGAGGGGAAAGGATGACACAGGAAAGATAGGAGAAGAAACAACAGCTTAGAGACACAAAAGAAGTTGATCTGTAAAGACCAGGAAAGATTTAACAACAGTGCAGTTTTTCAAACCTGTATACACTGACCAAACAGGTACAAGTGGAGAAACTGATAAAGTATTTTTTTTCTTTCAGGGAAGTCCTAAGTTTTCCCATGGGAACTCCAAGTTCTTTGATGACTTCAGCATCAGGCTATGAGGCCATACACCTTCAAACCATAGCATGTACATGGAAAGAGCGCTGCTATTGAAAGAAGCATAACTGTGGGCAAAAATAAAAGCTGTGAGCATTCTTTTTCAACTAAATATAGAAAGAAAAATTTAATAAAATATAGCTTTCATAACTTCCATGGAAACAAGTTTTCACCTCAAAGGAGCTGTAACAAACCTTTGTGGCACAGTATCCAGCACAAATCTTTTACCATGTCATATGCATATCTCTGCCTGTATTTGCACAGCATGCTCTTGTGTTAGTCTCAAAAAGCAATGCTTATGACAGAAGTATACAGAGACTAAAAATTCTTTCAAAAAATTAAAATCTCATCTATTCAGAGATTCTTTAAATGAAATAGAATTCTGAATTCTTCCTCTGTTTTGGGAGGGTACACTGAAGATTTTGAGCCAAAAAACCAGCATGGAAATTATCAAGCTGAAACAAAATTGCACTACATTTCATTTCACAATAATTACAATCGGGGTAGTGTAAAAGTAACTAGCATTAGGCTTTTCTATAAATTAAAATATTCTGAGGGAATAAGTCACCACAGATTCTTTCTGTAGAAAAAAAACCTCTTTATACAAGAACACAGAATAAGAAATGCACAGATACAGCCCAGAAAGATTAAGATATGAAACCAAATTCAAACCTAACAGAAGAAACATCAGTGGGATAAAACCATATGAAAATTAATTGTGTCACAGTAATTTACAGCAGGAAAAGTCAGCAGTGATAATTTAAATGTATTTCTCTGAAATAACAGAGCTCGCTGAAGCCACAAGAAGGACAGATGCAGGTACCTTTTTCTCCCCCAATGTATCTTTCTGTAAAGAAGCTGATCTATGTCATGTCTGCTTTCCAGAAGCAGATATAAACACAAGACATGTGGCCAAGATGAAGACAGCATACACATATAGCAAGGTAACCCTGAGCTCATCGTGCTTTTGGATCCCCAATGACTGCATTACCTGAACATACATGATAACAGGTTATGAAGGGAATAGAAGGTCATTATAAAGCTAAAGTGACAGATTCACCTGATAAAACAGAGATTAACATGGGTCACTGGTCATCAGACAAAAACCATTCACACCAGCTTTCAGCTGAACTTACTAGAAATACCTGAATTTTGGGAACTTTGTCTGCAAAATGATACTACATCCTGAATAGAGTTGTTAAGAATAAACCACATTAGAAAGCTAAAACAGTGACTACCAAGCAGAGTCTGGGTAACTTCAAAAACCTTGGGAAGTACTAATTAGGTGCATCAAAAATTGAGAAATTACTGTTAAGAGTAAAATGTAGATAGAATTAAAACTAATCACCTTGACATATGTTACAGACATCAGACTAAAGAATGTAAAAGTAATTCAGACTTTAAAATCTGTACTCAGGTATGAATGTTCAAATAAAGTAAAGCACTTCCATTTAGAAACTAAGATAAAAGAGACCCCACTTACACAGAGGGTACTTTAGAGTGGCTTACAGATCACACACATTCACAGTGAGCTACTCTCATGAATGTATTTACAGAGCACACACTAGAAGAGAGTTTATAGAAACTAAGATTTTAGATCTAAATTTAAAAATATGTTTATTGTTATTCAAAGCTAAGTTATTCATTACTCAGCCAACATATTAGAGCAGACAATATTCCTCACTTCCTCCGGGTTTTCTCTAATCTTATCTGGATTTCTTTCTGTGCATTTCTGAGTAATCAAAGGTTATAAGCTTGATATCTCTGAGTTAAAAACATCCCTAGTGTTCCTACTGCTTCTTTTTGTATATATTCTTTCTTTTAGTGAGTCTCTAAACCAAGGATAAAAGAAAAAAATCAAATAAGATTATTTCAATCAGCATGAATCAGCAATTTGATTTTTTCCAATGTATTAAGCAAACATTCCTTTCAAGACACCAATTGATCCAAGCTGGTGTTAATAAGGATAGACAAGTCAATGTTAGGCATTCCTTCAGTAGATGTGCAAATTCAGAACTGTGGTAATGAAGCAAAATTCAAAAGCATTTACGTCATCTTTCAATGAGGAAAATTATTCAAAAATTTCATTTAAATTATATACAAAAAGAAACTTAAAACCTAAACATACTCACAAGACATTCACAAATAGAACTGTTAAAGAATTTTCTGACTGAAAAGGAAAGTGTGTCAAAATTTAAAGCGTATTCAGAAATATCACCGATTCAACAAACTTCCATCAGTGCACTGGCAGAGTACCCACCAGGGCTGGGATGGCTCCTGGCTGGGACCCAAGTCCTGCAGCCGTCTCCAGCCACACTAAGTGAGGCTTCCTAAGAATCTGGGGCCTGAAAGTCCTCAGAGCCCTACAGGAAAGTGCCAAGACCCTGAATGGAAGCTAAGCTGAAACATCAGAGACTCCAGATGGAAGATTGTGGAGTCAGGAGCCTGGACAGGAGGATATGCCAGCCCCAACACCAACGCTCTTCCTGCACCTGAAGTGATGCAGAGAGAGGCCCCAGGAGCCTCAGCTGAATTCGTTGCTGTCAGAGCTTTCACATTTCACACACCAATCCTGGAAGCCCTGGCTTTCCAGCTGTGCTGGTAACCCAGGCTGCACAGACATGTAAATTCTCTGGGAAATTTCTTCACAACAGGAATGTCTTTTTTGGAATTATGCTTAAAAAAATAAGTCACATTTTGACATCATGACTCCATACCATGGTCTAAGTGTATTTGTATTCAATTTAAACTACCCAACTCAGGAATTGCTAAGCAATATAGCTATGGTGCCACTAGCTGACCGTGCAGTTAACTACCATCTTCCTGGATACAATTTATTCTGCTCCATACCCATGAAGTGGTTAACTCCTCTAACACTGATTTGATCAGATAACTGCTTCTTCTGGGCTAGATTTCTCTCTCTTGCTAATTAGCACAGTGTAGCTAAACCAAGAATGTATCACACTTACCAATAAAGGCATAATCTTGATGCATAAAGGTGAGGCTATTTTTTTCTTGACAAAATAAAAATACAGATGGAAAAAGCATGGAATTTTCAGACAGGTGTAAGGGGAAATGAGTGGTAGCTGCACTGTTTAGTGCAGAGAAATATATATGATGTGTCAACACATGGCAAAGTGTGAAGAATGTAAGCCTGCATGTATAAAAAATATATGTATTCACAGTACTAAGCAATTTGCAGCTAAAGAGTAGCTATTGTGGTATCTATTAAATCCATAAGAAAATCCACAGTTGCTGTAAGGTTTGGTTAAATTTTAACTTCAAATTAGTCTGCAAAGGTACTCCTTCCAATCCTACCAACTCATTTATTGTAAAGAAGGAATCATAACCTTATATTTATGTTCTGTGGGACCACTGCTAATGCCCTAAGTACTTCTGGTTTCCTAGTAGACTGATTTACAGCTCTTGCTTAGGATGTGAAATCAGTCTTTATCAGTGAGACAAATAACAGGCATGGAGAAACTCCCTAAAACTTCCATTAATTAGTCAAAGGAAAAAGAATGTCATTGCATAATAACAAACAGAATTTCCTACTTAGCCCATGCTGCTTCTGTACATTTTCTAAAAATCATACATTTAAATCAGTATAGCAATATAAAACTTGATATCTTGCTCTGATAGGAAAGTTGGGAGCACTATAATAGTGTCTGGGATTTAAGATTATTTTATTATTTTAGGCAGGTAAGGTTTGGGGGTTGGTTCTGTTTCATTGAGTTGTTTTGTTTGTTCTTCCACTTTATTATTTCCTAGGACCCTAAAAGTGTGACTGCTTGACAGAGACACTTGGTTCTGGGCACTTGCTTTCTCTCATTATCTCTGAAGAGAAAAAAAAATACCTCTTTTGTTCCCCTTGTCGGTTCACTACCTTATCCAAATACTCATTTCTCTTTTAAGAGGGAAAAGACAACTGAAATCATGCAGAAACTATGCCTTACATGTTAAGAAAAACATTATCATTCAGGCAAAGTGCTAAGTACTCAGATAATAAAACTGAATAATTCTGTTTCTAGGGTTTTCCATTTCATGTTTTTTTCATTTTGAGCTCAACTTAAACAATTTAGGACAGACTTTTGTGACATAAAAGAAATATTTTCCACACAAAACTTTGGGATTATATTACAAATAATTTATCCGTATTCAGTTGTGATGTTTTTATACAATATCATTATTAAAAATAAAATAAATGGTGACATTTCAGATGGTGTGAACCAACAGAACTCTTCTGAATCTTATGGAGTTCTGCCAATTTCCACATTGGCTGACAGTTTGGACTTGAAACTTATACCATAAAATCAGAAATAAATAAATTTCAAATTCTCTCTCCCTAAATAATGAAATCCCAAAGAAAGAAAAAGCCTTTTATCCAAACAATTTTAAAAGAATGTGATAAATTATGTGTATTTGCCTGTTACTGCATCTGAGATAGATTACTGACAAGGTATTGATGTCAGAGGTGAAAAATGCATATTGCAATAAATGCAATGGGGCTTTTTGGTTTGAAAAATTGTTTTTTAAACTAGATTATTTGATTAATTTTTCCTTTCCTCTTGTTCATAATGAAGTGAAAGTTCTACATTCCTGTGAAACACACACTATTTTTTTCTTTCCTCATCTCTGTCCATATGGTATGACAAGATCCAAAACATTTTCTCATGAGTGAGGGTAAATGCTTGATCATTACTTCAAGCATATGGTAGCATTTTTTATTGTTCTTCTATTTATAAATACTTTTTTCATGTTTATTAAATGATATAGAATAAATATCCAGCCTTGTTCATATATAGAGAGATCAAGCATTCTATGTGCTCTGCTTTGCCAAATTGCACAGGTATAACAATCATTAGAGTGACCTACAGCTGTGAACCATTCAAAATAAACTGTAGCCTACAATCTTAATTCCTTATTAAATTTCAAAACAGGAGATATAATAATTTTGATTTCCAGTTCTAAAATATTTCAATACTTCAATATTTCAAGCAAACACTGCATGATATGCACAAGAATTCTCCACCAGCTCTGCTCCGTGTCACATCCTCTCCTGAGCTCATCACCTTTCACAGGAAAGAACCTGGCCCAAGAATACTGAACCTTGGTGTGGTAAAGATCTGTGTGACAAAAGGGTGTCAAAAACAACAAGCTGCATCCTACATTACAATGAAAAAATAACAAAGAAAACCCTACACATAAACCAGCAAGTACAAGTTGTTTTTCATGTAAAAAGTGTATCAGGACTCCTCTCCAAGGGTTCTCTAGTCAAACTGATAGACAAATAACTTTGAGGCTTTGTGAAAAGGCTCTGAGATGTATCACTGTAAACTCTCAAATCAAGTGACATTTGTTAAATGCAAGCAACAGAAGCATCATATGATAATCTGGAAGGATGATAATCAGGGTTACTGCACATCATTAATAATTAGGCACCTGCTTTAGCAGGAGAAGACTCCTTGGTTTCTGTACAGTCAACATAAAGATGCTGGTAGGCCCCTTGGAGACTGTCCTTTTCCCTCAGCTGGCAGTAAAAGGAACCTGGGGCACAGGTTAGCCAGCTGAATTAGGTGCATCACATTGGTTGTGTGAATTTTCCTTTACATACAAAAATTTATAGATTTTAATTTAAAGAGCAGCTGCCTATTTTTTTAGAAATAAGGCAGAAGGCGAGAAAAATGGTTAATGGCAACGGCTTGGGAAAAGCGATTTTGATGCTGCAGGCAAAATTGTCAGCTCATCTAAACCAACACAGCACTTACTCTTTCAGAGAGCTCTGCAGAGTTGTGAAAGCCCAGAATCTGGCTGTATCCACAACCAGGGAAAACTATGATTAACAGCTAATCTGGGAAGATAGTTATCTGGAAGAAGTGCCTGTAGAAAGGGTAGATCCACTTCAGGTAAATTCTGAATTGTTCATCTTTAAGATAAATGAGTTCAACATTTCTAGCACTGAGGATCAGGCAGTGGTTTTGGGGCTGTCCTTCCACATCACTTTTCTAGACACGTTCAAAATGCAAGTTCATTCACAAGAATGGCTTTTGCCTGATAGATTTCATGGGCTGCCATTCTATATCTACACCTAAGCAAACTATGCTGCAAAAGAAAAGCTTTTATAGTCTGAATCACACTCAAAGAAAAGCATCAGAACCTGTAAATAAACAAAATGGGGGTACATCCATGCCTTTATTTTTGCAGACCAGGTTTAAGTACTGTGCATCAAAATGCAAAGATACAAATTGTCTGTACAGGATGACCCAAGCAAGCTTCATCAGAGAAGGAAAAAATCCATAGAAGTAAAATCAATTAGTCAGGCATAACGAGGGAACACAATGCACTTACTCCCCTCTCCCAAACCCTCATCTGCTCTCCACAACAATGCAATGGCATCAAATCAAACTAAGTCACCTAGAAGGTTATTTCTCACCCCTAATTTCCATCTTTTTTCTTAAGTTAAATTCATGCCTTTGGGAAGTATATCTCCATAACAAAGAAACAACAATTTCAGGAGGCAAATTACAGATAAGTAACAAAGATGTTATTAAATATCTCCAATCATAATGGAAAGAAAATTAACTAGATCTTTGAAATAATATTTTTAAACAAATAAAACCAGTTAATTTTTCCAAAGACCCATGGTAATTTCAGGGTAGCTGCCATCAAGAAGAGTCAGACAGGTTGTCAAAAAGTAAATGTACATTCTGGCTGTGAAGATTGCTGGTCCCTGAGGAAGCCATGACTCAAAAATTATTTATATTTGATAAATAAACCCTTTTTTATTATTATCTTTCATTAAAACAGCAATTTATCATCACAACATAACTGTACAAGTCCTTAGTGATTCATTTTACTGAATCTCAGAAGGAAAAAACCTCCAGTAGCAAGTTTTACAGGATGAATTTCTCAAGAGCTTAGTTCACTAGTTTGATATCTGCAAGCCAGAGCTATTTAGGTTTACACTCAGTGTCTGACATGTTGAAGATTTTATTGCATTCAGAAACTGGCAGAGTACATACTGAGAAAAATGTGCAAGAGGCAAGTGGAGAATGTGCTGGCAGATTCTTAGTTCATTTAAGGCTACAAGAGCATCACCTAGACATCTCAGTTAACTATGTAGAATTCTTAACTTTCAATTCAGGCAAGTATTAGGAATAACCATTTGTAAAAGACTTAAGAAAGTAACTTTTTTTTCTTCTTAAGTATAGGCTTTTTTCTCACCCCATTTTGTTTTAAATCTCCATTTCTTGTTATAGTCCACTGCAGTTCTATACATAAATGCTAAATATACAAATAATCTTACTATTAGGTAATTATGTTAACCACATTAGAACTGGCACAGGAAAGGAAGGAAAATAGTTGTAAATAATTTTCTTAAATTATAAACAATTGCTATTATTGCTGAAATAATACCTGAAGATTTTGATTTTTGCAAAGAGTTGTGCAGTATTTTGACAAGAAAAAGTTCCCTCTTAAGATTTGTGAGAATTTTTTTCTTGTAAGCAGGCCAAAATATACCACACAAATATTGCCCCTCTTTGGTACAGAACTCCAGCAACACATAGCTCACGTCTTGGACAGATCCTGGAAACACAGAGAAGCAAAAAAAAATAAAAAGTTATAAGGGTTGGGGGGAAGGAAGTATTCCAAACTTTTCAAGCTTCAAGAAATGTTAAGTTTGGGTCCAGTTCAAGTTTCTGGTGAAGATTTAACTCTATTTTTATTTTCTTCAAAATGCCTGAGCACCCTCAGGGAGTATTCTCTTCCTAGAGAGCTCTTGAAAAACCATATTTTTTCACTGACAAAAGGATCAGCAAATGAACCCTGATGCAAAAGTTGGAAGTTAAACCAGTTACTGTGGCAAATCCCATTCCTGTGTTTGTTCCTCAAAAAGACTTTTTTTCTTTACAAGGATTTTAAGAGATTATGCAGAACTTGTATATTTAGTGATCCCTCATATTTCCAAATGAAAGTGACACTTTTCTATTATACTGCACGCAATGAAGCAAAAATTACTTCTCTATCCTTTAGTTTTGAAGACTTACACACTGAAGTTGTTCCTTTAAAACATATTTTCTAAAGACATTTACAGCTAGAAATGTGCTGCAGATCCAAAACATCAAGAAAAGGAACAGAGGAAGAGGGAGGATCTCTGAATAATTTAAAGCAGCCTCCTCATTCAAAAGTCATTCTCTTTTTAATCTCTCACACTTTGTAGCCAGAGACTTTATGCTGGGTTCTGGCAGAAAGTCAGAAAACAATATATCTGCAGCTTTAGAACAGGATGAAAAGAAACAACAAAAGGACAGGAGACCCACTGCATGTTTTACTTCTACACAAAGTTTGTTTTCCAGGTATTTGTCTGCATCCACAGGTAGAATCCACTGCTTAAAGGACAAATATCTCTCCACCATATCTTTACCTACACAGGGCGTGAGTTTGCATGCACAACCACATGTGTGAGGACACACAATCTGTTGTGCTAGAACAGATGTCTTTGATTAGCCATTGGTATTTGTGTTATTTTTTTTTTATAATGACTTCTACTGGAACAAAAAATTGAATGAAAATAAATTATCTGCATCATTAACAAAGACAACAATAAACAACTGAGCTGGGCCAAAATTTCCCTATCCAGAATT
This sequence comes from Urocynchramus pylzowi, assembly GCA_013397555.1. Classification (NCBI taxonomy): domain Eukaryota; kingdom Metazoa; phylum Chordata; class Aves; order Passeriformes; family Fringillidae; genus Urocynchramus; species Urocynchramus pylzowi. Next base: position 309,403 of record VZRH01003822.1, on the reverse strand, counting down.
TATGAAAACTGGCTTTTCTCTAACAAATTTTATTACTTCCTTTTTTTTTCCATAATCACTTCTCCAAAGTCCAGAATGGCCCATTTTAGAGGATCACTTAATGATCCAATAAGAGAGGCCATTTGTCTTGAAGGAATTCTTCACAAAGACCCTTGGAAGAATCAAATAATATGGAGAAGAAAAACTTCCAATATGTAAATTTGGAAGATAAATACAGAAAACTCATCCAGTATAAGCAGTGCATTAAATTGACTGTTTCAATCCTTATGTTCAAAAGTATTCTCAAATATCGGTATACTATTTACCATTTACAAAGGACTTTTTTGTGCTCCTTTGCTTCCCCCTCAATTTTCCTCTTCTTCCATGATATTTTTAAAAGAAATTCATGTGAACAAATGCAATATCACAACCACAAATTATTATCTTTTGCTTTGAATTAGCACTTAGAACACTGCAACATCCCATCAACATTAAGCTTCTGAGAGACCACCAACATTCATGAACCACAGTGTAACAGTCACTAACACCTTCAGTAATTGTTCTGGAATTCTGTTTCAGTACAGAAGTGATCAGATAATTATTTCCCAAGGAATCTGCAACTTTATTCTCAAAACCTCCATCTTCCATTACAGCTTTCAAATAACTTTGGTAAATGGCTAACTGTAAAGTTTTAAGCACACAAGTCACTTCTGACTGTCATTGCTCATGACAACAACTAAAAGCTCCTCCACAGACAACCATAACCAATGTGAATGAAGAACAGAGGACTGGATTTCAAATCTGTCCAGGTGTCATCTACATGGTACACTTATGCCACAGGAAAGAAACCAAGAAATTCAAAATATGAAGGAGATAGATAATTGCAGAAAAAACAAAATCTGGCAGCTACAAGAGTTTCACAGATATGTCTGTGGTTGCTAAGCACATACCTGAGCCTAAGCACTGCAGTATGAGATACCAAAGGAGAAAAACAAGCTTGCAACCTGACAAGCCTTCCTTCAAAAATAAAGTAACTCTGATTGTATCCTTTTATAACACTGTACTGTTCTCCTAGCCACCCATTTTCTTAGGCACACATGTACATTTTAACTGGAAAATTCATGGCAAACAAGTCTCTACAAACCAATATAGAAAAGTGCATTAAATTCAGACAACATATTCTCCTGAATTCATGGCAGTCTCTAATCCACGTGGCTAACTTGGAGCACTCTCTAACCACACTTCAGTGGAACTTGCACTGCCCAACGTGGCAAACCAGTAAGCCAGATATAAGAGTTGGGAGAATAGTTTAACTGCTCATAGTGATGCTATTTTTCATTGCATGGCCATGGAAAAAGTAAAGTCAACTAGGGTTATGTAGTCTCAAAAAAATGATAGTTGAATTGAAAATTCAGTGTTTCACATCCTCATACACTTTAAGATGGATACAGTGACTGCGTATGGGAATCTATGAACAAAGAGGAAAAGAATAAATAAAAAGGTTTGTGTGAAAAACAATCTTCAGTGATGACTCAATTGCTGTATCAGATTCAAAAAACTGTACTGTTTTAAGGTGGCTCACTCAATAAAAAGCCAAAAAATATTATATTGACAAGAATAAATATTACAAATTTTCAGTCAATATATAATGGAAAACATTGTGTAAGAACATAAAAAAAATGCTTCCATTAAGCTCTTAGTCCCTACATTTAAATTTAATATAAAGCTGAAATTTATAATCACATTCTAAGTAATTAGTAGCACAGTTTGGGAAAGGACACTGATAGCAAGTGCAACAATGTAGGCATCAAATATCCAAAGGCATCTTGCTGATGCCATCTTGTCTACTATTTTATACTAACTTAATGATACGGAATAACAACAAAAACTTCTTGAAATCATTTAAATAGCAAATGGCAAACCTTTGACATTGAATTAGTACAACTGAAACAAGCAAATCAACTGCTATGTGTAGTGTAAGCAGTTATACACACCCCATTTCCATAATTGGGGAATACTCTTAAACTTGCAAAATATTTTCTTTCATGGTAAACTTGCTGAAAGCTTAACATATTAAAGTTTCAACAAGGGACAACAAAATGTGGGCTGCACATCGTGAATTACTATCAAGCATGACATAACACTACAAAAACAAGCGCTATCAGGGGGATGTCATGTGGTAGCCAGTAATGATCAAAGAAGGATAGACAGAGCTCTAAATTTCAGTTGAAATTTTCAAATAACAAGTTACCTCCAAAGCTGCATGCAACAGGAAGATACCTTGATCTGAAGGGTAATTTTGCCTGGGTGAGGTTCATTCATTGTTCCTGGATGTGTCCAACCCTTTTGCACAAAATTCCTCTGTGCTGAGTAGTTGAGGACTGTATTTTTGTTATTCTCTGAAAAGCAATAAAAAACAAAATAAAACCACAAGTTGAAACAACTTGAGTTTGCAGGGGATTTTGTGGGCACTTGAAATCTGAAACTGAACAAAAGAAGAGAAAGAGTTTCAAGAGGTTTGTACATATTCTTCCCAAAGTAGTTCCAAACACTAGAGTGGTGCAGAGTCAGGCCCAGAGTTAGTAAATAAAACTGAAGTTAAAGACTTACAAAAAGAGTTAATCCAGTAAGACATACTCTACTACACAAGTTCTTAGACTCTACAATCAATAATACAATGAAAAATAATAGCTCCTTTACTTATAGCCATGCTACTTAACCAGACAACTCTGTGTCCCATTCATGTTAAAACATGTAATTGGCTTTTCAGACCCCATCTGTTTTGTCAAAATCTAGCTAAAGATTTTATAAATAGAGCATTGAGTTGTTAACTGTAAACACATCAATTGAATTTCAAAATATCTGTATAGCAAAAATTCAGATACCTTAGTTATTAATTTTCTATTTAAATGATCATGGTCTTATGTGTAAAATGGAAAATCAAGCTACACTCCTGTAACAGTAGAAAGATTGTCTTTTAAGCAGTTAATATCCATCTCACATTGTAGAGTCTCCTCATCACAAAAAATTTAGTCATATGACAACATTAGTCACAAATTTAAGAGCTTACAAAGGACAAATTTTTAAAAGTAAAATTCCTGTACTATTGAAGGTATGCAGAATGGAAGGGAACTTTATTCTTTTATTTTATGCCTGAAACTCACAATTATTAAACAAGTCAAAATGTACATTCACAAGAAAATAATTTATTCCTTTTATTCATTATTCATTTTATGCATTGTTTGCAAATATTCCTTTTATTAAATCTCTAAGTGACTTTTCCAACCACTGGTAGAATTCCAGAAAATACTCAAGGAACTTACACTGGAAATACTACTTTTCAATGTTGATTTGCTGAAATTACAAAACAAAGTATTTTCTCTGTAATACTCTTTCTCCCCACATACCACTTCTGTGTATAGATGATATATGATCAGTATTTATTATTAATATTTTTATAAACATCTATTTCTAAGGTGTATTAACACACCTTTTGGGAAACTATGGCTTTCATAAATACAAAATGAACTACAACAAATAGAAGTGATATGCAAATAAAAAGTTATCCCATCTTGAGAAACAGATCCATACACAACTGACCAAATAACACAGATGCAAAGGAAATCTTTAGTCTTGTGCCCTCTTCTGGAAATGCTACACATCTACCCTTGTCAGATGGAAAAATATCAGAATGTCCTGTGAAATCCCTCTTCATGCTCCCCATGGAGATAACCCTCTTCCTGTCCAATACAGCCTACTATTTCTAAACATTCTCATCCTACATTATAGGACAACAGGTGAAATTTAACTAAATTTAATTTCCATGTGCCTTTGGGACTGGGATCCATCAGCAAGATGTCAACTCTGCCCCTCAGTTAATGCATCAGCTGGCCACGTTTAGGAAGACTCCACAGATTACTCAGAGAGGAAATAAGAATAGTGAATTAATTCCACTTTGCAGTGGTGAAGATAGCTGTGTGTGAGTACAACAAAGGAGTATGTGATCCAGGATCTGAAAGTCACAGAGTAAACATCCAGGAGGAGTATCTGTATTCTATTACACCACTTTGAATTGTATTATTATAAAAGGCATTTTGATTTTGTCCAGCAACTTTTATATTGAGCAGAATAATTTATGTTTTGTTCAACATTTTCCCAAGAAAGCATCTGATCGTGATTTGAACACATGAAGCACACAGAGATACCATTCCACTTAGTAAGTTGTTTCATGGTACAGTAAGTGCCATTTAACATTTGTCTCATTTCAGCTGCCAGTCCATCATTCTAACTGCACCTTTACAATGTTCTACCTTTTCTGCACAGTGAGTGCCTTCTAAATTTCTTTTTTTAAAAGATTATACACATTAGGCTTTCTACAGCTCTCGTCACAGACATTTTCTTCACTATTGGTATAATCTTGGTAGTTCTGTATCATCCTTTACCTTTGTGCATCTTTTAAGTAAGTGATTTCAAAACAGCATAGAGTATAAATCTAATGCCATTTTACAGAGATTAAAAAACTTCTGTATTTCCAGCTTGTATTTTTATGGATGACATGACCCTCCTTATCACAACTCTGATCTAGGGGCTCACAATCAGGTGCTCACCTGCAGTAACTACCTCCTCCACCAGAAGCCCCAGACCACCATTCTCCATTCTCTCACCTTGCTCCTAACTAGAAACGGCATCAGCTGGGAGTAATGCACATTTGGTTTAGAGTATTGCAATAGCAAATTATACAAAAGATTCCAGGTGATTGCACTCATCCTGCTGCTTTCCCAATTTGTCAGTCTTTTAGCCATCATTTATTTCATCAGCAGTTGTAGCATTAAGATGCAAACACAGCTTGTGATTTGTTCCACTATAAACTTATTCCACCATTCTGACTGCCTAACTTAAATATAGGAAAACCTGTCTATAAGCATAGTCAGATGATCTTACTGGTTAAACCAAAGCAAAGCCATGTGAAATTAGTCATCAAGCCTGGAAATAAAGTAGAGGCAGCAGTGAACTCTCATTTTTTAATTACCAGGTGAGGAACACAAACAACTATTGGTTTTGTGGGTCTTGGGCATAGTCACACTAATAAAATTCTTCCATTTGGGAGTCCCATTAGGTCTTTCCTTCAGTACCTGGTACACATTGCTCATTTTGACAGTGAATTTGTTTCACATTTGCTTTTGAGCACATAATAATCACTTCCTCCTCTGCGTCCTACTTTTGTAAATAAAGCAGAAAAAGCAGTTTTGCTTGACTGAAAGAGAAGTTTTTCTCAGTAAATTTCTTTAGGCACATATAAGAAAATAGCAACACTTCTGTCCATGCCCTGAGTTTCTGTTATATGCAGATTAGTTGTTTATTTAAACTGAATAACTGAAATATGATATGTAATTAAATAACCTGTAACAAAAACTTAATTTTGAAATTCCTTTCTGAAGAAATTAGGGTAAAATGAAAAGAAAAAATGGGGGATGTTAAAGCCAGAGTAATTTTAAAATTCTAGTCTCATTTAAATAAAAAGCAAGTAAAGAGACACAGAAGTTTACACCATTTATATTTATGCAAAATATGTTTACTAACATAAAAATTGGTACAAAATATGATGTTCAATGGCTAGAAATACTGCACAGTAACACTGCAATTTCACCAGATGTTTGAGTCAGTCAATGTATGGGTTCCCAGTGGGTCAATCTGCCACACCTACCTTTTCCTCCTGCCCCTTGCCTTAGGGAAGCTCCACTGCATATGGCCATGAAATCAGTGCCATCATCTGAAAATTATTTTCTCTTCTTTTTGTCACAGTAACTTCTCTGACAGATCAGTGGGTAGTGATGTAGCCCACCCAGCAGTAACATGACCAATACAGCAAATGCAGGGGAGCAGCAGGAACATCTAGCTTAGAAAATCTGTGGTTACCTCTTGGCAGTGTCGACTCTGGTCAATAGGTAAGCTAAAGCTTACTGGGACACTGCATATGTGGAGAAGGAAAAAAATTATGTTCTTTATAAAGAGAACAGCAAAAGTATCTCCTGAATAACAAAAATGCAGATGATTTCAAGAAGAAAGATTAATTTCATTTAGACCCCCTTGTGAACTCCAAATGAATGAGGTTATAAAAACAAATACATTTCACCATAAAGAATTTCCTCCAAGCAATGAACTGTGTAAGTAAGATATGAAGAAATATGTACTCACTTCACAAACCAAACAACATAATCCACCTTCACATAACACTGTCCCTGTCCCCACAGTCACCACTCTGCAGTGCCATCCCACATGATAGCTACAGTGCCTACAAGACAAAGCCAATGCTGACTTCTAGCCCCTATACATTATCAAAACCATATGCTTTACCTGCATCCAAAACATCTCTTTCAGCTTCCTGTGTTTCCTCTAAACCCTGTGAACAAGCACAAGCATCAAAACTCCATTCTATCCCTGAGTCTCACAAGAAAAGCAAAAAAAGCTCTGCACTTGCCCAAGACAATCTCAGGACATATGGACAGAACCTTTACTGTTGGGACTAAAATGTAGACTCCCTTACTGATTTGTATCACAAATTAATAACTAGTGTTCAGTCTCCTCCATCAAAATAGCCCATGGCTACTTTTGCATCAACATTGTTGAAGAAACAAAACAAAACAAAGGCCATAATGAAAAATCAATATATACCACATTCTAATTAACACATTTCTTCAAACAAAAAAGTGAGAAAAAAAGCCCAACACAATACATAAGCAAGTATTCAAAGAACACATCTCCCCTGAAGAAAATACCACTCACAACACATTCATCAGTCCAAAGGTGACGTGCACCCTTTCTGCAGTAAAACTATCCCTCACTGATCTAAAACACCTGGTTGTCACAAAATGTACTGAAATTTAGACATAAAATTATAAAATATGTAAGAACTGCATAAAGATCAAACTTTGAAATCAATCTTCCCCAGACTCTACTTGTCTCTGAAGAGTAATTCGCCAAGTGCCATCAGAAATGGATAAACAAATAGAGTAGAGGATCAAAGCAGAGAATTGGTATGTGTGTGTTGGGCAGCTATAGGATCACAGCAGGTCCAAGAGGAAGTAAGTAAAATACAGAAATTCCAACATGGTGCGTTCTGAACCACAGCTGCTCTAGCTTCCTTGAGAGAAACTTCATTCACTTTCCTTTTTAATGCCTGTGCTGGAAGTGAAAATTACCTCAGCAAATGGTGAATAAACTGGTGCAAAGAAAGGCATGCCTGTGCATTTCAGATCTTGCTGTAAAATGTCTAGCTTGGAAATCCAGCATGAAACTGTTTCTGATGCAACCAAAACATGTCAAGCCTAAGCTTGTTACATTGTCAACATGCACAAACCATATCTTGCTCAAGTTTACATGGCTTATTTTATTAATTCTTTTGTAAGCAGCCTACACAAAATCCTTGTTGCATAATATGAGTCTATGCCTGTGTAGAGTAATAAACACAAGGATCACAACACAGGTTGTATCACAGCTAAAACAAACTGAGCTGCGATGGTAAAGAAGGATAAATTACCTACTAAAATTTAACAGGCAAAATTATTAACTACTACTTAATAAATAATATATAATAGTGGATTGGCATTACAAGAAATCAGCACAATTCATGAGTGACATAGCATAGATCATTAATTGTCACTTATGTACATCACCTCAGTCATGCTGGATCATTTTTTGACACAAAGAATTCAGTAAAAAATTATTTTCTTCATTACAAGGGTTTCATTTCCTAGGAAATTTTCTTTTACCCAAAGGGTGACCTACTTTCAAGAGACTTCTGCCTCTTAGTGTTTCAGTTATGTTTTCACCAAATTCAGTTATGTGACATCAAATAGCTCACTCAGATGTTTTAAAGGACTACAGGAAAGCACTGCTAAAGAAAGGTGGAGAGGAAAATATAGTTAATTTCTGGAATTCATTGAATGTGAAAGATGTCATTAATGAATATCAGACAGCATAATAACCAAGATACAACACTGCAATATAAATGGCAAACAAGTTCATGATAAATTCAAGCTAGATATTGATCATACAATTATTCTTTGGCTATGTAGGTAAGACTGTAAATAACATAATATTAGATATTAGAATGCTTTCATGTCACTGGTCTTGGTGACATAAAAGAGGAAAACAGTGAAGAATGAGTGCAGTGTGGTGTCTTACAACTGAGTCATCAATTTCAAAATTACTCAAATTATCACTGCACTAAAATAAAAAAAAAGAGAAAGCTAAGATATTACAAAAATTGCTAGAAAAGGTTTGTACAGAGCACACAGTTAATGAAAGGTGGCACTTTCAGCATGCAGCTGAGGTCTTTAACATTAGCTGATATTTGAAAGTTTGTATGGTTCATAATAAGATTTGGTGTTAAATTTGCCCAAACTGCCACTGCAAAAAAAAAAAAAAAATTTCTTAGCATAACATCTTCAGATGTGTACTGTCCAAAAGAGCATTGTTATTTATCAGTTACAATGAAAGATCATCAGATGATGTACATTCTAGCAGATTTGCATTCCAGAGACCATATAGGTCAGTTCAAATGCATATCTTCCACTAGTTATCTATTTATTACACTGAAATATTTGTTACACTGAAAGTTACCTATTTATTTGCAATTACTGTGCAGACACGTAACTTCAGGAATAACCTTCCTGTAACATATGTGAATTCAGAAATATCACAAATATTAGCAACTTAATATTGTCAAGGAAAAAGAAGATATTTCTTCAGCTCCTGTTTTGCCCCGAAGATGTAACTTTTTCATGATAAGAAACTTTGATTGTTTCAGACAGTTAGTACAAATCATAGAATACAGATTATCTTATTATTACAGTATACTGCTGGATAAAAATCCATATTCAAAGTTCAGTTATAGATGTGAGACATCCTCATCCTATACATAAACACTTGAATCCCTTTCACAGTTTCTGGGAATTACAATTCTTGGGAAAAAGCTCAACCCCACAACAATGTGATGTAACAGCAAATATAGTAAGGGAAGACATTTATTGAGACTCTGATTAGCAGAATGCTGAGTGGATTTTTCATACACACTTTACCAGAATAACACAGCTATTAAGCTCAAAATCATCAACACATTGTGGTGTGACCAGTACAAAATGGGCATTAGGGGCTACCTCATATATACAATTCTCCCAGAAGCTGTAGCCTATAAAGCCTGTAAATCCTTATTCAAAGCCAGAATATGTAGGTTACAACATACAATTAGATCAATGTGTCTACAACACTCTTGTATTAAAGTTATTCCCAAATGGCTCAAGATTTCTTGGGTAGTTTCAAGCTAAAAGTAGGATGCAAGTGAAAAGAACTATCATCAGTTTAAGGAAAATTCAATTGCTGACACAACTTAAATAACTATTCTCATCCTGAGCTACACATAAATACGTGAACTGAAAGAAAAGTTGCTTCTAATTACAGCATTTTATTGAAATTTTTATCATCTGGAATCCATATGGGTCACAATGTCTTAATAAACAATAACACATTCTGTTTTGGTTTACTGAAAATTAACAGGGCATTTGGGAAAATATTATTATTGTAAAAGCCTGTTTCACATTTGTATGGCAATACTATAGCTATCTAAGTGGAAAACAAGAGAACCTTTTTCTTTCTTTTTTTTCCCCTCTGTTGTTGATATTAGGAGAAAACAATGCAGCTGGTAACATTAATATATCCTATATCCTCAACAAAGATGAAAGAGGTCAAACCAAGTTGTAATGGGCTTAAGCACATGAAACAGCCACACTGGATTGATTAACTTAGCATCCAGACACGGCAAACCCATTTTTTTAAACGATATACCATGCAATAGTCCAATAGGTCTGCAGAGTCTCAGGGCTTTGCATAAGGCAGTTTCCTTAATACTCAGCTCTAAAGCAGAATGAAATGAAGGGCTGTTTCTGTTTTTTGCCTGCCAGACTTGGAGGGGAACTGGGAGAGGGGAAAGCAGACTGGATGGTACAGCAGCTATCACAGCATCACACTGGCTACTCTGTGGCAAGCATACTGGCAGCAACCTTATTATATAGCCCTGTTTTCAGAGATACACAATTAGAACTCCATTATAATAATATCTTCTTGGCAAAAATGTAGCAAACAAGCCCTTTCCAAAAGGGATTTATATTTTAATTAGAGAAAAATCAGTTCAGCTGTCTTTTTGGAGAGTCAGAGGGGCTGGCTAAGGAAGACAAACAAAACCAGATTTTTGGTGGTTTCTGCAGTTCTTTTGTTCTTCTTGAGGAATCAGTACCATGTCAATGTAATAACCGCCATGTAATAAGATCCATACCAAGAAATGAGGACTTCATTTGACAACTGATCAACACTGTCTTTAAGCATAGTTAACATTATTCCTCTGTAACTCTGTAATCCAGATCCTTGTCTTTCATCTCTTACATTTAATAAAAATAATGAATAAAAAGTCTATATGCCTAGAATATAGATTTTTAGTTTTCTTGGCCCATTTAGGATGTTCATACCTTTACTGTTTCCACCAGTGCTCTGGTCATCAGAGCAGTGTAGATGCTAAAAGGCATGAAATCTCAGTAATCCTTTCCTTTAAAATCACACAATTCCTTAGCACTGTGCCATTACAATACAGTTGATTGCACAATTGACCAATTAACCAGAGGATAACTCAAGAAAAAGGTGATATATCACATGTAGTGGTCCATGAGGACAATGCCAGAATTTTTCTTACATAGTACAGTACTGAAACTAACTTGACTCAGCTCTGTTCTTGAGACACTTCCCCTTATCCTGCAAGAGAAATTCATGGCTAGTTGGATTTAAGAGCCTCAGATAAATACTACCTTGTACACAGGACAAAAATAGGACAAGAAAAATACAGGGAATGCAGCTTTCATTTTGATGTCATTTTACCATGACTTATCCCATGTCTAGAATACAATCTGTGCAGTACATCCACCTACATGTCCATCTATTTAGAGACCTTCTCTGAGACTATTAAGAACATCATGAAGGCACCTGAGAAACATAACATTACACTGTTCAATTTGCAGCTTGCAAACAGGCTCCTCTTCCAAAGGCCAAATGGTCAGAAAAGTCCATTAATCATCAACATGGTAACCCCAAGAAAATGAAAGGTTTTCAATAGAAACTTTTCAACAGCTATCAATTTTCACCACTCTTTTAAAAAAAACTTTCTAATGTCCTCTTGTAAAGCAGCAATTTAGCAAAGAATTAACTTCTCTTTCAGAGAAAGTAATGTGCATAGAAAAAAAGGCACTGAGAGTAACAAGAAAGGAAATTTTCCTACAAAAGATGAAGTTTAATTGATAAATAGAGGAAAACCCATCATTGACATTTAAAGAAATAAAATAATGCATCTTCTCAGAAGTCCAACCACCACAACCTGGGTTCTCTGTTCACTGCTGATAATTTGAAAGAAAAGGTGGGAGGGAAGGTGATATGTCTTGTAATCCTTTTCAGTAACATAAAGGTAAGAGGAAAAACAAGGTAATAAAAACCCTTGTAGCCTAGTACTAAGGAAAAGCACCACCTTACTTTATTTACAAAATAGCTAAATATATTCATAGCAAAAGCTGACAAATTACAAGTAAAACTTTCAAAAATAAATGTTCATTAAAAAGTTTTAAGCTGGAGGGGTTTCTTTAATCCTTTTGTCATTTGAGCAATATGTGATCAAAGCCATTTCAGTTTCCCATTCCTCAAACATTAAGTAAATATGCAGGCTTAGAAAAGAAATTCATGTAATTCATAGCAGGACAGAAAGTAGTACTTGTTACAGAAAATAATTAAGGCTAGAGTATTAGAGGTGGGAATGAGGGGCACAGAGTCTGATTTTCTAAACAAAGACATGATTAATTTTTTTCAAAGACTGAAAAAAATTCCCCAAACCATTCCTCTCTGTGCATCCATATGTGCCAACTTTTCATCACATTCATTATTTTTATTTGCCAGCATGTTTCCCATCTACTTAAGAATAAGCAGAGGGGAACTAATTAATCTGTTTGCTCTACTTTGGTGCTGTTCTTTCTCCAGCCCACCTGAATAATGGCACCAAAACTCTCCTGCTTCCCACAAGGGCTGAGGAGAGAGCCTCTCCCTGAACCAGTGGCTGCTGGGCTTCTGTCCAGCTGCCCTTTGCACTCAGGGCCCTCAGTGGCCATGTCCAGCTGCCCTTTGCACCCAGGGCCCTCAGTGGCCATGTCCAGCTGCCCTTTGCACTCAGGGCCCTCAGTGGCCATGTCCAGCTGCCCTTTGCACCCAGGGCCCTCAGTGGCCATGACCAGCTGCCCTTTGCACTCAGGGCACTCAGTGGCCATGTCCAGCTGCCCTTTGCACTCAGGGCCCTCAGTGGCCATGACCAGCTGCCCTTTGCACTCAGGGCCCTCAGTGGCCATGACCAGCTGCCCTGGGCCTTCCCCACCACTGCTGCCCACGGACAGGGGCCCTGTTTTGACTCAGCTGCAGAGCTGCCCCTGCCAGTCCATGGAGCCTGTGGCTCCTCACCTGTGCACTGGCATCCCACCTTGATCTCAGAGCTGTCTCATCTCCACGGACCTGCCTCACAATCATGGGGCTGTGCCCAAACCTGGTCGCCCAGCTGAGACTCAGTCCTGACCCTGGCCTGTAGAATGTCTTCCCACCTTGCCTCCAGACCTGCCACTTCACCATGAACTTGCTGGTGGGCTTTGGGCTGTCCCTGGCCTGCCCTGCTCCCTGGATGGGGTGGAGGGACTCATCCCAGCTGCCAGGCCCTAAGAGACCCCAGTGCTCCTGGCCCAGGTCCCTCAGGCAGCTCAGGAACAGCCAGGGCTGGGCTCCAGGAGCAGCAGCTCAGGAACAGCCAGGGTTGGGCTCCAGGAGGAGCAGCCCAGGCACCAGCCCAGCACAGGCAGGACTCAGTGTCCACTAGGATGACTATGAGTCCTCCTCACTACACAAACTTGAGAGGAAGAGTGGCTCTCACCGGCAGTTTGAGACTTCCTGATCAGAAAAGAAAACATTATGACAGGCTGAGCTGTCCTTGGAGAAGCACCAGCAGCCCCAGGCAGCTCTGCCTATCTGTGCACCTACTTTAAAAAGTTCTTCTATGTGAATATGAAGGAGATTTACCTCACCTGCTCCTGACAACTGTGCAGGCTCCTCCCACTGAACAGGAAAGCAAATGCTTGAAATAATGTGGCAGCAGAGCTAGTCATAAGTCAGCTACATCTGGGTATACTCAGCTCCTTTTGTTCTGGAAATTATTTCACTTTTGAATTGCAGGAGCCCTCATGTGCTCTTAACTAGGCTCCAATTCTACTTCTCCCACACCAACAATATTCATCCTATTTTGACTATCGGCACCTAATGTTTCAGAAAACCAGCACTACACAAGAGACTGGAGGAGTGTCAGTGGACCAAGAAGAAATCCCAGGCTGGCAGGGCATAGCAGAGCATGCACCACCAATAGGGTATTAAACCTGTAAGTCACTGATATCCAAATGACAGATCAGATCTGTAAGACGTGGAAGAAAAGGGAAGAAAGGTATATCAGGACAGTATTTCACAAGTAACCCCATACTGCACATCTCAGCAGATCCTGAGACTGTTCCCATTCCACATTCAGTGCAAAACTTTGATTGTCTAAAACTTTCAACAGATGAAAATCGTACAGATTTGGGGAAAAGAGACGATCCATCTACAGTTACACTGAAGAAGTAGCCAGGGAGGAGAATGTCTAAAAGCAAACCCAAAAAAGATCTTAAGAATTACTTTGAATATCATAAACAGCTATTGCACCAAAGTGAGAGCAAAAACCCAACACATCAGTAGGAGAACTCAACTAGAACTTTAGCAGAAGCAATTTCAGCCAAAAAATAAAGGGCTGGTCACCAAGATGGAAGAGACCCAAAATGGAAAAAGTTTGGATTACCAGAGAGGAGCCCACAGCAAGAGTTTTGAACATGATGCTCAGTGAGTTTGGATATGTAACCTAGGATAGAAACTGCAGGATAATTGGGAATTTAGAAGGGGCTTTGCCTATTGAGCACAAGAGAGCAGGCTGCACCTATTTTATGATAGAGAATAATCCAAAATAAAACGAGAAAACTGAGCAAGACTGAGGCAAGAGAGATCAGATGAGAAGCCTGAATGAAATCTATGGCTGGAATAAGATCTATAAATTAATGAATAAATTAAAAACTCAAAATTAGCAGCAAGGTGGAAAAAAATGCTGCAGAAATATTTAATGTCTGCCATCACCATAAAATATACAAACTAGTTACAGTGAGAATATTAAAAAAAGCATCATGCCAACTATAATTAAAAGGCAATAAAGGTAACAATAGGCAAAGGGATAGTAAATCTGAAAAACAGCAAAAAGAAGAAAATAAAATTTCTTTTTAATTAAAATGGATTCATAGTGGCACCAAGTAACTTGTTCTTTAAACTTTACCAGCCATGTAATATTAAACTGCAACACTAATAGATCTCTACTGTGCTTCAAGACTTTACTCTTCCTGCTTATCATTACAACCTGGGAGAGATCTTGAAATAGACCATTATAGCTGAAGTATTTAGCCATGTTTTCCTTTAAGCCTCCCTTTTTGACATAAAAAAACCTACTTCCCCTAAATTCTAATGTAATCAGAATGTCTATTACAGGCATATATTCTCCTTTGCTGCTGAACAGACTGAATGTTTTCTCACTTTCAGCTATTACAGATTCGTTCTTCCTTCTTATTTTCTCCCTGAAGCAATATTAGCATTGTTTTCATTTCCTAGCCAGCCTACTCTTGAATTCTCAACACCTCCTTCTCAGGCAACACCTCATACTGTTGCCTTCTGCAACACTGCAGCATTAACCTATTTCCCTCCTTGGCAAAAGAAACACTGGAGCTCTCTGGAGTACACTGATTCACAAATTTGCCCTGTGAATGACTTCTTGGGGTTCCTAATTATATATGTTGAAGAAGTCACTGACACCATGGACTTGTGAGTCCCAGAGAAAACCAGACCACTCGCTTTTCAGCCCCCAGGTAAACCCCCATGAAATCCCAAAATAAGCAGCTCAGAGGAAAAGACTGACTTTTTTTCCTTTTCTTTTTTAGCCTTTTTTGTTTGGTTGGTTGGTTTTGTTTCTGTTACTACAGAGATATGTAGTTTAGGTTGTTTGGCTAATACAGCTGAAAAATAAGATGAGAATTCAGCTGAATTGAGACTGACAATTTTCATAGTCCTCTATGAGTATTTTCAAAACAATCGCAGAGAAACATTAGGACATTGTGGTACATATTCTGCATCAAAAGACCAACAGAAGGATAACTATGACTCATTTTGCAAGGAAAAATGTTGACCTTTTTTTCTTCAACAAAATGAGTTGCTGTAATTTCATGGAAGCAATAGGGTATATGAACACTCAAAGACTAAAGACCTCAAACTGCTACCAGGAGTTATAACAAAGAAGAAAATTTTAAAGTAAACAAGCTACAATAAAGCCAGTCCTGTTGGAGAAATACTGCAACAGCAGTTAATCTCCTGAAAATTTCTCTCCCTGAGACTAATGCAAATGGCAAAATTGGGCAGTTTCATAGAGAATTTACTATAAAAAGCAGCCATGGCAGGCAAATCTAAAATTACTGCACAAGATCAATTTTTTCCCCAAAAAAATTCATCACCAAGGAAAACACAGGTTAAACTCATGCCTGTTCATGCAACACCTTTATTAGTCTTGTGGCTTACTCCATTTTTCTTTGTAAGCAGATTAGTTTTTCTGCTCCCAGACACACTGGTAGGGATCCTGCTTCATGCTGTGAGAACCTGGTAGGCCAAAGACAAACATTCAAAACAGTTCCTGGACAAACTGCATTTCTTAGCTGTTCCTAAAGCCCTTGGAACCTCTGATTAATCTTCTTTGACAAAACTGCAGTCAGCACTTGTACCTCAAGGGCAACAAACTCTGTTAATGCACTCTTTCAAGAGACCTATTATAGCTTGAAATCTCAAATCACAGACTTCTCCCCAAGTGTCTCACATTACGTTCAGCCTTCCAGTATCTAAGGGTGTGGTTTGGGGATCAATTTAAATTGATCTAACTGTGGATCACTGCCAGACAGACAATCCTGTATCTGTGCCTATCAGGTTATGCAATGAGTTAGTACCACTGAGCATCTCTTGTTTATTGGAATAATTAGTAGCCAGATCATTTCCCAGTCGAAGCTATGGCATGACAACAAAGAGAATGGCACCAGAGAAGAGGCAGAAATGTACAACTTGGCACATGCAGCCCAGACTTGAATCTGCTTGAACTTCCCATCAAACAGCACCCTACCCAGGGCATCTGGGAGGATTATTAATATGAGACGGAACAAAACATACAATAAACACTAAAATCTGTGTGTCTCCTTCCCCAAGGATCCATAATGATTTCATAGAAGCTTTCAGCAAAGTGATAGTACTATGAGCTGAGAATGCAGACCTGGCTTTCATTGTATGCTTCTTAAGTCAGTATGCAAAATACCTTAAGAATCTCTCTTCCATGACAACCCTGAGAGAACCTCTGCCCACAGAACACAATCACACTACAAATCACAGCAAATGGTACCCAAAAGTTCAGCTGTCCAGAATCTGTTTTGTGGGTTTCTTTATTTATTTGCACATACCATCTTCTTTTATTGCATATAACTATTTTTTTTCTTATTTTACCATGAAGCAGAGTCAATACAGTAAAGATCTTTAGTCTGTTTTCTACTTGGGACCCAGTAAGACAAAGACAATAGGAAAGCTTTTGAATTACCTTTGCTAAACTTTTCTTCAAGTTTATAGAAAATGTTCAGACTGACCATAAAGAATGAATAAATGAGATAATATATATGTCTGCTTTATTCATAACTAGATCACAGTTACCTAACTGGCAATTATGCAAAAATGAAGTTTATCCATATTTTATACTATTTATTCAGTATATTGTCAGGATTTTTTGTCTAATGCAGCCAAATTATTCCAGAAGCCATTGCATATGGAGTTAACACATTGCCTGACGACTCATCAAAGAGAAACAAGTAATAAAGCTCTAAGAGTTTAGTTAAATTTAATTTACAACTAAGCAAAACAGTGTTCATTGGAATAAAAAAGGTCATTAGTGTCTTACTAGGAAGCAATTAAAATAACACATCAAAGCCATTCGTCAAATCACAAAACAGATGCTAAGCTTTACTGTAAGAGATTTAGAAGCAGTTGTGTATGTAACAGTATAAGCCCACAAACTATGCTGTACCTTCTGTGATCACAGAGAAGTTGCTGAAAAACAAAATTTATCACATACTAGATTTAACTGTGATTCTCCAGCTCCCAATGTGCTCATCTTACTCATCTGGAGACTCAATGTGAAGGCATTGAAGCAACTGAGATGCAGTGTTAATTTTTTTAAGGTTAAAATTATTTTAACACAATTAAAATAGTTATCATACTCTTGGCAAACCATTCAATCCTCAACACTGAGTTCTGTTTTAACAGAACAGTGAAAATCTCAACTGCCACTAAAAAATAATGGAATTTAAAAAAAAAAAAAAAAAAAAAAAAAAAAAGAAAAGAAAAGGGAAAAAAAAGAAAAAACAACTTTTAAGCAGTTTGAACAAGTAACCTGTACTTTACGTACTCTCTTCATTACTCCTGGCCTCCTCAAATTCAGATATACCAATTCTCTCTACAAATTTTAAATAAGTAATGAAAAATAGTTGCATTAAAAGGCAGGGAAATGTGGATATGAGAATTCTATTTGTATTAGTTTCTTTGTTTCATAAAGGAGTTGCAATCTATTGTTAAAAATCCCTGATGATTAATTGATATTCTCATGTCACAAATTTACAAAATTTGTCCATAAAATCTTGAAAGCACTTCTTAGAATAACACAGGCACACCATATATGTACATCCATGTCAGACTGCAAACCCTTTTTTTCAATATGTAGCTCAACCATTGTCTCCCTGCCACCAGGTTTGTTCAGAAATTACAGTCTCTACCCAAGCTGAGCCAAGTCAGAGCTGGAACCAGAACTGAATTGCAATAAAATAGCCCCAACTCACTGTGACAGAAGTAGAGCTACCCAGAAGCCTCCAGCTGTTTCATTTGGTTTGGGTTTTTGGGAAGGAGAGCAATTTCCAGCCCAAATGCCCTGATACAGGAGAGGTTCAGCTAAGGTTCTGTTAACAAACCTTTATGAAGAAATTTCTGAATGGCTCAGTAGGTATCAGGCCAAATCAGTGACAGATATGACAGGAGGAGATTTGATTCATACAAAGCCTCTCAGGGTATGTTTTCCCCCTCTGGGTCTCTCTGGATTCTTCCATTATCCAGTGTATCCTAGACCCCCTACCCTTGATAAGAGGGTTGACTGCCTAAAAAGAGAAAGAGTCTCCAAAGAAGCAGTTATTACACTTGGGGAAAAGATTTTCTCTTAGTCTGTGATCAGCACAAAGTCAAAAGCAAGTTTCTTGACTGTCCCTGCATTTATAATGCTAAGTATAAATATAACTACTGGTCATAATGTTAAGTGATAGCAATTGTCACGTCTACCCTTAGGGCAGCTCCTCTGCCTGCACCAACAACCAGCTCAAGGCCCTCCCAGTGATGATTCCCTGCTGTTATTCACCAATTCTTAAAAATGAATTGGGAATTTGTTGAAGAATGCCCTTAAGCACATCAAGTGGGGATTCTCATTAACAAATAACAAAGGCAAATGCCATATGCTCTGCAAACAGCTTTTAACCAAGCTCAGGATTATTGAATAAGAGAAAAGAGTAGAAACTAACTAATTCCAAACATTGCCAGAGTTTCACCTCAGTTTTCTCCGAGCAGTCGTCATCTATATTCGAGCCCTGCAGAAATGAGATTGACCAACTGGGCTACACACACAATGTAATCAAAGGACACCTGACCCAGTCATGGATATCTGTGGGAATTAGCTTGCACATCAAAAGTAATCTAAACATGACACTAAGTTCCATATAAGCTAATGTATTCTATTTCTTAGAAAATTCAATTAGACTATGCTAAGCTGAGTGCTGTCACAGACAGACCACTTATGGGATCCAGCCTGGCTTGTTTCAAATTAACTGGGGTATCTGTATACTAAATTGTGCTGTGTAGCAAGATGAACAGGTAATATAGTTCAACTGTTATCAGTGTAATGAGATATTAAGCTTTTATATCACAGGTTCTCAAGAACCTAATTAATAATAGTCACAGTTTTTTTAATTTCATTTTGTAATGGTAGGAATTAATTTTGGTGTGCATTAATGTAATCCATAGGCAGCAGATATCCTTACCAGGGTATCCTGTTACCTGTGAAAGGAGAAGATGATACAACAGAAGAATAAACACCTTGCAGTAACCCAACTTGGATAATGATCCACTGGAATGAAAGCCAGTGGTGAAGGGAGATGCTAGAGTTAAATAGCATAATTTTTTTGTGTGGAATCTAGCTTGACACTGCACCCCAACACCTCACCCCAAGATATATTTTTAGCCCACTCACACATTGTTTCCATGTAGGATTTGGCAGCTTTGCATAAGAATCTTGTAAACAGCAGATTCAATAACAGTAGCAAAAGATGGATTAAGAAGAGCAAAGTTTGTGTTGTTCTTCTAGAAACGTTACCGTATTTCTAGTTTCTTAAGGATTTTGGTGTTTTCTGGATGCTTCAGAATCTTCTGAATTACTTTGTTACATCTGTGGGAGTTCAGTCCTTTTGCTTATTGGCTGTCGTCTTACATTTCAGCCCACTGATTGACAGAGCAATTAGAATATACAAGCAAAAAATCAGTAATTCAGGACTTCTAGACAGACCACTGCTGCTTTTAAAAGTAACAGGTTTTCTGGTTGCAGTGCCAGTCACTGATCAGAAAATAAAAAACTAGCCAGCCACAAATAGAAACAATGTAAAGACAGATGCACTGTTTCTTTGCATGAAAGGGTTTTTATATTAGATACCTGTATTTAAATTATTCTATCTTTTTCTCTAAAGTCAAACTGGGGAAAGGATGAATGGAAAAAAAAGTGGAAGTGAAAAGAAAATTATTTTAAAAGCTGTGCAGATTTGCATGCTCTTGTTTTTCTATCACCATGCTAACCTTCACCCCTCCTTAAGCTTTAGGGATTCTATATGTAAATTTATTCTTTAACATAACACTTTACTTGTTCCTGAATGAGTGACACTCCTGTAGCATCCAGGCTCACTGCTTAGGGATCTAGCATTTTACTGCTAATACATTCTGTCACACTCTACCTTCCAGTTTTTTGGTGCCCTAATTGCAGTCCGTGGCCCATCAGTGACGTTCTGCCACTGCAGCTGAGGTCAGCTGCAAGAGGCCTCTATCTACTAAGACCTCCTGCTGAGTTACTAGTTGTTAAGGTAATGGAACTTTAGTATAAAAATAACATAGAAGTAACATAATGAATAGCTTTCATGGAGAGAAGACTACCTCACTCACTCAAATGCATCTTCTTTAATAATGGTTCTCAAATGCGTGGGTTCCTTACCGACTCTTAACTAAAAAATTATCTGTAGTGCTTAATTGAGAACAAAAATTCTTTTTTAATGAGTATCAAAACAAAATGATAGATGCAGAAACACCTTTTAATTTTCTGATATAAACATATCCCCTACAGATTGCTATTTAGACAACATCAGCTCAAACACCTCTCAATAGCTCTATTCTATCCCTTTATAAGGTAAAATAAGCAGTGACCTTGGTATTAATAAAATATTATACTTATGGATATTTAATACGTGTAGCAATGAACAAAATGGACCAGTAACTAGGGACTTCTAAATTTCTATCAAAATTTCATATTTAAAGAAAAAAAATGTATTTTTTTATAACTTTTACTAAAGCACACACTAGTCTCTCTTTGTGACAGCCTATCTCTTCAGAAAATGTAAACTTGTTTGCATCAGGAGGGTTTAAATGTATATTTAGTTCAGTGTTTAGACAAAAGAGCTGTTTACATATTTGAGTATGATAAGCTGAAAGATAAAAGTACAAACCACTTGAAATAATAATGACTTTCTGAAGACTGCTAAATATTAACCTACAGTCATATCAAAATACTGATGATCACATCTATAGACCTTTAAGAAAATTCTATATCTGCTGCTCATTCTAAATTTTTTCTTTATTACTCAACAATACATACCATCACATTGACCACAAATTGAACACAATAAGTAAAAATTATCTTGAGATTGAAATTCACATGACTATGGAATATAGTGTGGTTGAAACCATTTTTTAAATATGAAGATCCATTAAATCATTTCTATGATAACTGCTAAGAGTTAAAAATATTGCATTAGATGCCACAAAATCCATAATCAAGGAAAAATTAATCAACATTAGTGGAAAAAGACTTACAGGGAAAGTAAAAGCATGTGTGAAAATAAATAATTAAAGTAAAAAAGGGAACATTGATAGCAATTAATATAAATTAAGAGTCAGGAGATTGCTAGAATGCTTGAGGCTATTGTCAATGAGAAATCAATAGCTGACACAATTAAGGACAATAAGGATTTTTCAAAGTACATTAGCAACAAAATGCATTCTAACAGCAGTATTAGTACAGTAATAGATTAATATAGTAGAAAGGCCATTAAAAAACAAACAGCACTGAAAGGCTCACAACTAGTTTCATTCTGAATTTGGGAGAATTCCAATACAATTCAATACTGTCAAGAAAATATACTACCAACCAGAAGTGATTTAGGGAAGTAAAACTGAGAAGCTACCACACTAAGATTTCTTTTCAGATCAGCAAAAATAGAAAACTCTGATCCAAGAGCTGGAGAAAAGCTTATTTTGTTGCTAGTAGGTCGTGAAATTCAGGGAACTTCCTAAAGAAAACTATTAAAATAATGGAGTACTTGTAACTTCAAGAGTTGTGGTATGACCTGATGGAGTGCATTAATATGACTTAGACACAGGCACAGGTCAAGCTAGAGCTGCTTGTGTGTCACTTTAAATAAAGATTTAGAAAAGATCAGTGAAATATTCAAAATTTATTAACTGACAGAACTCAAAATACAACTGCAAGTGGACAATCCATTGTAGATGTTCTCTGAACTCCTACAGAGACCAAATTTTGGTCATATTCAAATTATTAAGCATTTTTATCAGTCCCCGTAGGAAAACATAGACTCTTTACCTATCAAGCTGACAAGCAAAGAGGATTTTGGCACAAGTTGATAATGAAGAGAAGAGCTCACTGTAGTGAATGAGGCACAAATTATATTAGTTTCAACATGGTCAAACATAGGGTACTAAACCTAGGAACAAATAATTATAGGATATCTCTGCCTACTTCTGTTGAGTAGGCAGAGGTACAACACAATCCCCAGCTGGAAGCTGAGAGGTAAATCCTAATTTAAAATAAATTGCTGATCTCAACTGCCAGGTAAAAGAAAATAGGGTAGCAGTCTTCCACCAGTGATGGTGGGTTCCCCACTTCTAGAACTAGTCAAATCACAGCTGGACACTTTAAGGCACAGAGTTTATTTGCAATGAAAATTAACTTAGGGAACATTTATGCTGTGCTGTCAGTTTACATATAATCCTCTTCCAAAAGCAAGATGCAGCCTTGAGCAGGAGGACTCCTTGCTATTCCTGGGCATGCAGCCAATTCAAGGGTCTTGATAGGATATAAATGGTCTGCAGCTCATAGCACTGGGCCAGCATTTCCACTGCTAGTTTTACTTATAGCCTTGCCACATTCATTAAACAAAGTCACAGAACATCTCCAGCACAAGGAAAAAGGACAGAAGAATTAAATGTTAGCCGATGTAATTCTGAAAGTTTCTTTCCAAACAGTTGCAATGCTGTTACTCTAGGGCAAAATCCTCCCCTCTTCCCTGAAACAGGGGTCCCAGAAAAAACGTCTCTAAAGACAAACAAGATCCAGTGGTTTATACACACTCACCCAGAACCTAAACATCAGTGTACTATGAGTGCTGACAGATGTGAACGAGGATTGCTGCAGATACAATACCCATACATGAAAACCCACTACAGCCTTAAAGCTTACAAGGCTTCTTTGAAGTAAATTTGTTATTTGGTAAGATCTCTCGCCATCTGAAATCCATATGACTTATAAGGTAGCCAGAAAACACTGAAATATCCAAACATACTGAAATCTGGATCATGACACATTCATTAACGAGGAGTAGCAAAAGAACAGCCTTGTATGAGGCAAAACAGTAGCTGCCCTTTTCCTCTGTACAACAGCAGTATTAGACTCTTTGCTCTGCCAGCAGATTAGAAAAATATAAATTGACATCTACTCCACTGTAATGCTTAAGTATATTCTGAGGTTCACAACTGGAAAGTTGATGAACTGATTGAGGAAAACAAATTTCTTTGTTTTACAAGGAGATGTTATTCAGCAAAAGTCAGTCTTCAGCGTAAACACTCTCTAATGACACACATTTCAGACCTGTTGCTCCCAGTGCACTCTGGAGACAGCAGCTCACAGAACCAAAATATTCTGTGTTGAACAAGAGTCATCTGATAAGCTTCTTAATACTAATTTTCTGTTTCCCACATAATCATGAAGCATGCCTAATCCAAATCTCCCTTTTCTTTTAAAAAGCCATCACTTTAGCCATTCACTGTTCAAACTCTGTTTAGCACCTTGACATTAAACTACATCTATGGGTATGTGCCAATCAGAATTACAACATGGGAATGGATAAATCATAAATGAAATACTCGGAATCCTTATTACTGTAATTATCATTGTCATTGTTTTAACAGATGTTAAAAACAAAAAAACAACAACCACCACCCGGTAAGAGCTGGAAGAGTAACAAAGATTAGGTTTTACAGCCATATTCACAAGCCTTACATAATAAGTAGAAGGAAGGCAACAGAGAATATAAAAAATACAAGGAAAAAAACACTGAAAGGGAAAAGGACAAAAAAGAATGATCCTACTAAAGCTTATTTGTACCTGTCACTAAACTTTCATCCATTTTGAATTCTTCTTGACCTCTTCAAATAGCATGACATTTTTACCATTAACTGCATCAGATTTTGTTCAACTGAAGAAAGGTAGAAACAGCCAGCAAAAGGCTTTCCAAGCATTCTCCTTTCTTAAACAAGCCCAAAGGATTATTTAAAACTATTGCACCATCCTCACTGGCTATGGTAACAAAACATTTAATTCCCCACAGTTGTCAAACAACATGTTTAAGACTCATGCAAGCAACGAATGTTAAAAAGTTCTTTTCCAACAAAAGGGAAAGCTCAGCTGTGAAGAACTTTGAAGGAAATGCTGCACCTCAGTGCTACTATCTTTGATCTGTGATTGGTACCTCTAACAGAGGTACACTTGACACTTTAAATATTGATGAGATATTTGCTGAGCTGCCATTAAAAGCCAAGGCTTCACTTTCTAGTGAAAGAGAAACACAAGCTTCAAAGACTCTGTAGAGGTCCTGATCTCAAGAGCCTTTAAAGCAGCTGAAAGTATATCAAACTAAGGGAAGGGGGATCACCCTGTCTTGGTTTGATATGCCATAACACCATTTGTTATACACAATGGTTTGAAAGTATTATAAAGTATGAAGCCTCTTTTGTAGTTACCATTCCCCTACCTAGGGTGCTGGAAAAGAAAACCTTCCTCATTTTACAAAGATAATACACATTAACAGATAGTAGATATACTAAAAATAACTTTTGTTCTTTGAATGTGTGGATAACTCTGACTATTTCTAAGACACATGGAAAAATACATCTGACTAATTCTGGCAGATTAAAGTTCAGCAACCAGGCTACATGGTATGTGAAACAGGCAGTAGAAGGGAAAATTTCACAGTCAAAAGCATCAGCTCACTCTATACAGATGAAGTAAAAGTGATTGTCAGGGGCCATTCACTCAAAGCATTCAGCTAAGTTTTCTTGCCTGTTCCACAGTGATTTCACCCATATGTCCATCCAAGCTTCATTATTATTAGTGTAACTGTCAGGAAAGGCATGCTTCAAAGAGAAATAACTATCAAGGATAATCAACAAAAATTAAGCTTACCAGTTATCTTTTTGTTACATTAATGTAGACAATGACCTTAATAGATAAAGAAAGCACACAGAAGAGCTTTTGATCTTTGGTCTCAACTCTCTTAGAGTCTGTCAGTCTCTTGAAAGAAGTCAGGTGTGAAACACTGCCCAAAATGTTACTGCTGCTGGACTTCCTTATTGCTGGCTGGGGAAGATGGAGGGCTACAAGATGCTCCATTGCTATTCAGCATTCTGATCAGGTGAGCAGTAAGAAGGGTGAATTTGTAGCCATTGTCCCTGCTTGTAAGCTGAGCAAGGAAGAATTAGCAAAAGAATTTGATGAGAGAGGAGAAGGCTAATCCAGTTTATTTCTCCAAAGAGTAGGGGGAAATATGGGTGATCTGTAACTCTGCTTTATGAGAACAATGCAAGGTGCTCATTCAGCATGCATGATTTTCTTTAAAAAGTGAAGAGAGAGCAAGTCTCTTTCAATATAAAAGACAAAGCTGCAATTGAAAAGCAGAACTCTTTAGTTTTTGAATTAGATAAAATAAGGATTTTTTTAAAATAAATAGAAGGAAAAAAAAAAAACACATTTCAAAGCCAGTTGAAATAGTATATTTGGCCAGGAGAAAGTGCCATTTTCAACACTGAGAAAAATGCAGTAAAAATGTCATATTACTTCCCAAAGTTTATTTTCACATATTGTTTTTTCTATCTCAATTTTAAAAGACAAAAGAAATCAGAGCATTGGCAGACAGTTAACTTAAAAAATTGTCACTTCACTTTTTACTATAACTTTAGGAAAAAAATTATGGAATAAACTCTGAAAATAAGATGTATCTGAGCAATCACAGATGGTATTCCAAAGACTTCCATCCAATACCCTGCATGTAAGCCCAGACATTATGTGCACTCCTGCCGGCAGCAATTTGCCCAAGTGCTTATGCATAGCACTTGTGTATATTGTCGTCATGTTAGGACAATCAATCATAAATAAAAACACTGGCTTCACCATTAGCATGTGCTAGGGGATAAAAGTATGAAAATTAAATCTTCTTTTTGACTGTCATTAAATTAGAGGTGAACTGAGCAAAAAAGCCTGAGTGCAATTGATAATTGACTTAAAGATTAAATGAAGGTTACAACCTATTTAAAATCTTACTGAAGAAGAGACAATATTATCTGCCTTTGATATCACAATGCTATAAAAAGTTACCTGAAAGAGCCACTATAGTTAATTTCTCTGTACAGTGGGAGAAAAATATGATTTGGTATAATTAGAACAATATATTATGAATCTTTGCACATTTAGAAGTGAAACTTGTTATTCTGTTTTCATATCCATTTTATCCCTAAAAGCATTTTCTCTAAAGATACTGAAATTTACACTTACTGTGAGAGCATATTCCCATTTACAAAAGGAAACAAAGGTATGTGTTATTATAGAGATCTGCCAAGACATGTTGAATTTTTCTTCACAATGTAAACCAGTTGCATTTTACTCTGAGTTACCCTGGGAATGGCTACTCACAATAAAAGTTTCACTAGAAGCATCTTAGGATTTTTGGAAGGGCGTTCATACAATTAGCTTTTCAATTCCAATGGTGTTAGTAAAGACAAAAAGCCTTGGTGCCACATCCTTGCAGACAAGTGGGCAAAACTCACTTTTACATACTAATCTTATCAGCTAATCTTATTCCAACAGAAGACTATGCATTTTGGTAAAGAGCTGAAGTTTTTTAAAAAATCACATGCTCTACACTGAAGAACTAACTTCATTAACTTCACTTAGTGGAGATTTAAAAATTTGGTCTCATGAAATGGATATCAGCCATTAGGTGAATATTAGACAATATGTGCTCAGCAGTACTCCAGCCTCATAGCTGTTCCAGCTGAATCAGTGTAATGCTTCCTTTTCACTATGTTATCTCTTCAGTAATATTACATTATTATGGCCAGATCATCAAAGAGTAGAAACTGGCAGAGCACTATTGATTTCAGGAGAGCTATACTAACTTGCACCAGCTGAGATCCTGGCTTTCTTAACACAAATGCATTGTAAACTTAAAACCATAGCTAGAATTGCATGGACCAGCTAAGTGTAGACATTATAAAAAGTACCAGAACAATGTCAAGAAATACATATGATGAGGCTTAACAGTGAAAAACAGACAAAGCAGATCAGGAAGGTGCTGTTTTAAATACAAGGGCCATAGTTCAGGAATGGCTGAATGTTGTTTCAGATTGCTCAAAAATATTATCTTCAGATAAAAAGACTGATTCAGTCACATTCACCTGCAGCAACAAATTACAAAGCAAGCAGCAAGCACCATTGATGCAGATCATTCAAACAATAAACACAACTAAAGCTACCTGAATGCCATTCAAATACAGAGAATAAGCATCAATTCTGTTGATATGGAAGAATTTAAATACAGACATTCAAAAGAAAAGTTGCAAACATTTTTTTTAAATAAAGGTGTACACTGCAATTTCAGAAGATGTCTCCATTTCCATACTAATTTTGAGTGATTCGGTGGAACTCACACAGCTGCAATGCCATTTAGATTGTATAAAGCACTCAAATCTTTCCTGAAATAAGCATTATTGTTCAACTCCCTCTGTGATCTATTCTAGCACCTTTGCCCACCTTAATACTCAGTTTTGCAGGAATTTCTCTGGTGCCCTAAACTGACAACTCACATGTGTCAACACATTAATGCACAAATTCCTGTCACTACTGCTGAGCCTTTAAAATATAAATAAACTCTGTGAACTTGGTGGGCCCATTTCCACAGATTTCTAAAATGCTGGATTTCTCATTATAAGGTTCACTCTCATACTCATCACAGACTTTGTTACACAATACTCTTTACTGGATATACATGAGATTCATATTTTGATATTACAACATGATCACTGTTTTGAAAATGTGCTATATACTGCAATATACACAAACAGCAATAGTTATGAAAAAGTTGTATAGTTTGGGGTCTCCAGCCTTAAATCTGTACCACATAATCCTGGATGACAGGAGGATTCTTCCAGTCTTTTGCAACTTCCCTTGTACAGGTAAAATAGCAGAACATATTTTATACAACTGTTAACATCACACATGTCAAGAGCAACAGGTGAGGCAAGAAGCCAAAAGATTAATCAGAACCCCAGTAGCCACATAACAAAAGCATGGCCAGAACTTTTCAAGGTTTGCTTTTAAAAAAAAGTAGAATATTGTACTGCTTCAGGTTTCTGTATTAATTTAAGCTCTACTTTTGGAAGTGCAAGGAACAGACACATATAGACTTACACATACATAACGTAATAACCCCAAAAAGCCCAGAAGCCTGCACAAATAATGCTCCTTCATCCTTCTACACATAGACATCAGAAGGATTTGGTATCAATTCATGTTACCAAAAAGTTCAGCTCAGAATGGCCACATCTTAACAGACATACAGGTCAGTTTGGTTTTGCAGTTTTCTGGTTTGTTTTTGGTGGGTTTTATTTTTCTTTTTCTTAAGGCAAGGAGCATTTCAGCACAGACACAGATGTTTTTCAAATATCCCTAAGAAAGGGTTTGTTATTATTTTACTCAGGTATATTAGGCTCAGTATTTTGAACCTTGGCTGTTTATTCCTTCCTTTAAATAAATATACTTCTGTCTTGAAAAGAGCAGATGAAGTCAACTGGTTTAAATGTTTCTCATTTCCATGCAGCATATACAGTATGATAAGCAGTTAAAGCTAAAATTAATATTTGGTATGTCAACAACATCTTTTTCACTGCCAAATACTTCAAAGTCCAACAAAACAAGAAAATTTAAATGGGTTCCAAGATGTAAATATCTTAGGACAAGGTCAAACAAGGTGGCAAATATTTGTGTGTACTACACATTTCCACCTGATGAAAAACAAACAAGTGTGGATTTTTATTTTTTTGTCAATGCACTAGTAAAGGGCAAATGTGGAAATCCATCCTATGTGCAAATATTTCTAGCATTAAAAAAATCGATGTTTCTTTAACCACTATTCCAAGGCTCCTTTATGGTTAGTTCAATACCTACTGATGTGCTGACCTACCTAATCTGATGTCTTGTCCACCTCCAAAATGAAGATAGGCAAGCCTATATGTAGTCTTTTAGTTCTCAGATTCTGGGAAAGATCTATACCCCATTAAAGTCCACAATAGTAACAGCACCTTCAGTAGCAGGGTCAATATTGACATGTTTTAAGAGAAACTCTTGTGTATACCAACATAACTCTGGGATGGACTGCATCAAATCCAAACAAACATTCAGGCCATATGTTTTTTTAACAACATAGCAAAAACTCTGTATCTAAGGTATCTAGTACAAGTGGAGGCATCCAACAAAGGAAACTGGTCAGTGCCTGTTGTGTGATCTATGGTTCAAAGAGTTATTTATTCAGCAGACATAAAACAAAACTCCAGATTCATGGTGTTTGGTAAAACTGCACTGCAACAAATGCAGTTCTTGCCTGAAGTAGGACAAAGCTGAGTCCCATAATCTTTTGAAGCATGACAGCTTCTACATGATAAATACTTAAATTATAAACTGGTGGACAAAATATTAATGAAATAATAATGTTCAGTATGCCTGCAGCCATACAGTCTTCAACTATGATCACAAAGGTCATGCAGCTAAACCAGTTTAGGTATGTTTGAATGCAACACCTCCAGAAGAGAGCAGGAGTTGCAGAAGTGTTACTATGAATCTGTTCATACTCAAGATCTTTGCTTTAAGTCAGGTTCCATATTCACAGTAAGTTAACCACACCTGATTTAACCTTTCTTCAATTAATTAATCTTAATCAAGATACAACATGGCAAACTTTAAGAAATTGGTTTAAAAATAAATTTTATAATCAAAAGCTGAAGAATTAGATTAGATTATTCAATTATTAGAGGAAGTAATGTACCAGAAGAAAAAAATATTATTTTATGAACTGCCAAATTTTGCTAACTATAGCTGTTGTCTTTACTCCCTTTCAGCTGGTTAATTCAAAAGCAAATTATTAGAACATTCAGCATCAAGGTTTCATGCTAGACCAAATCTAAAAAGTTAGAGTTAATACACAGATAGTAAATTGAGTCTGTATTCAAGGACAACAGGCTTTAAGTAATGAGGCAGAATCTCTAAAGAGAATGCTAAACAAAATAAAAAATATTTTCATGTCATCCTCACCAACACCATATTGGTAAAAATTACACACTATATGTTATGCTAAGCCTTTCAATCTGTATCAAAGCAGAGAAGAAACAGCCTGCTGAATAAGTTCTCTCATGTGTTTCTATGAAAGCCAAATCAAAGCCATGGGGCAGCTCATGGAGCTCTTTCCTAGTGCCTAGCAAACACCAAAAACCTCATAAACCTCTGCTGAACCAGAACCATCTGCTGGCATGTGTGTCCTCACTGCTCCTGGGACGTGGCAACCAGCAACAGCCACTTGGGGCTGGTAAGAAAACCTGCCCGGAGCAAAGAGAGGAGGCACACTGAAACAGCTGGTTTTACACATCCACCCCAAAAGGCACCCCCAAGTCTAGCACCTTTCAGCAGAAGGGCAGCAATGCCACCAGCAGCTGCCTGATCCAGAAAGCTGTGCCAGGACAGAGGCATGGTGCAGAATGGGTTGGCAAGCTCAGCTTGTCTGGCCATACCCCATAGCTCAAGCTAAACACAAATTCCCATTTACTAATTGCCAAAGGAAGAAGACAACCCTCAATGTGAATGGTCTGACAAGCAATTACTTTTCATTTTCAAACACAGCACAAGACCACACATGTTGAGAGAAACAAATTATAGGTAATTTGCATTTACTGTAGCCAACTCATAAAACACAAACAGACTAAACCCCCATAGAAAGCAACACAACTAGACCCAGCTAAACTACATGTGTCATGTTTAATCATTTAGCAAAAATTGGTAATTCATTTCTCAATAGAGACTGTGATAAATATCGGCAAGGTGTCCAAGATACATTTATGTGATACAGTTTTACTTTGGCATGAAAAAGAAACTGAGTTCTGCTGCATCATTCTGGTTACAGTACAACCTGGACTCTAAACTGCCTCTGGATAATCTAAATACCATATTATTACTGCTGCTGCATAATGCTAAACACAAACCAACAGTGCCTTTTATAATTCTATTTTTAAGTCCATATTCCATATGTATTCCAAATTACAAGTCCTTTAATAGCTGACTTCCCTGCATTTACAGAAAGATTAATAAAATTGTCCTGATACTACCCTGACAGGAAAAGGCTCTTTATTTCTTTCAGACAATCCATTTACAAGTACTATCCTGTAGTAAGTGAAGTTGGAAGTGCATTTGTCTGAAACTATGTGATGGCAGTTTCATTTAAAATAGTATCTTTTTCTTGGATTCACTGTACTATTTCTAGTTGGAAGAGTCCTCCTCTGCAGAGGGCAGAGAACTTTAAATTCGGTCAATACATGTGCACCATTTGAAATCAATATCTATAGAAGATATATTAACCTTCACTTGAAAAATGCCAGTAAATAGAGCCAATTATCAAATTAATTTCTCTTTTATATTCATGAAATAGGAATAGTCATTGTCAATATAAGCAATCCATTAAGTGAATGACTAGTAGCTGAAAAGATTTAATCTTTAGAGCATAGGAAATCTATAAAAGCTGCAAAGTCAACAATATATGCTGTCCACAGAAATCCATTATTTTTAGGGAGACAGCTATTCCACAAAACAGCAGCCTCATACAAGCATTCTAGTTCACTTTATTAATTAATGAAATCGAGCTTGAGATGTTTATGATGTCCCTAAACTGTGTTCTAAAACGGGATATAAAGTAACAGGCTACAAAAATAATAACCCATAATAATATAAATAATAGTGCTTAGATTTCTCAGGGGGTCAGTGGCATCCCCCAATTTTAGATTATTAGTCTCGCTTTTCCAAGTGTTTTGTGACAAAAATGTTGGGCTGATAACAATAGTGCTGGTGCCAGTACTGGGGAGAGAGAGAGAGTCCAAGCTACAGGAAATACAGCTGTTGTTATTCACCCTCTGAACACTGTTGTCCTAAATCTACCAGCCAGTGTAGAAGTCTCTCTACAAGGACTTTCCTCATATCTCTGGCTTAGTGGAGTGCATTTCAAATTTTTACCAATACTGAAGAGAGAGAAAGGAATGAGATTTTTCTTTTAGTTTCTGTAAGTAATCAGCAGTCAAGTGCTACTGATTCCACTACACCAAATGCAACTGAGCAGCATTTACCCAGCATTATAAAAAGTCGTGGTTCTCAAGGAAGATGCTTCATATATGCTCACAGCTTTAAATAGTTTTAAAGCTCTCTTCACTATAAAAGAGCTGCAGTGCTGCTTACTAGATGAGTCTTTAGAGTGACTGAAGCATGAAGACTGGGCTCTTGCATTGTAATGAATTATTCTGTACCAGCAATAGCAGCTAAATATAAGTCACCCATGAGCCTGAGGACAAAGGGTGGGTAAGACAAACTCTCTTCTTCTGCACAGTACTAAACAAAATTCCTTCTGGGAAGACAGCCAGTATTTCCAATTGTGCCTACCTGCAGTAAGGATTTTTGAGGTGCTGAGCAAGCACTGTTTCCTTTGAGTCACCAAGCACAAAAGGTGCTTAGCACCCTGGAAAATAAGGACCTAGCCTGCATTTAACAAGTGCAGAGTGCCTGCATTTCCTATTGGTTTTGCTGGAAAAACCCTTATGAAACCATAACATCAGAAGTTAAAAAAAGGGGAAAGGACACACCCTATCCCTCCTCAGGTGCACCTAAATATGCAGCATGTACTCACTCATACTCCAGTAATAGAACTATTTCAGACACTACTGCCCAAGACTGCGATATTATACTAAAATCTTCAAGGATCACACGTATTTCCTGTTGAAATCTGGGATCAGTGACAAGGTTATTTCTTTTGAATTTGCCCTTATGATTATAACAATGTTCTATAAAGCATATTTTATTTTAGTTTACTTTAGCAGAAGTCTCCACTGTGATCCAGACAACACTATAACTGGTTTCTAGAAACAGTCACAGGGAATAAGTGTCCCTAAGTAGGTAAATGCCTGATACCAGTTTCTAGAGAAATAGTCTCGTCCTCACACCTGGACCTAAGCACTACCACAGGTGAATTAGAGTTAAAAAAAAACATATTCATAAATAGAGAGAAAAAGATGTGGAAGCTGATCACTACTGTTTGCTTACCTTGGGGTTTTGACTGAGCAGAAAAAGGCTCAGATTGCAGATAGTTACATACAAAACAGCTCTACAGACACAACACACTTTCTGATGTCCCACCTTTAAGAAAAGCAACTTTCCTATTTCATGCATTTAGTTCATAAGTTTAATCAGACTGTGTTCACAGTTTTTTCCAAGACTCCTATAATTCTGTTACTTTGGGTTGTACTGTGCAGCAGATCACAATAAATATTTATCTGAGAAGTTGTTATAATGTATTTTAGTTGATGAGATACTACACAGAACCAAGTCATGACTTAATGAATAAATTCAAGTTTCCCTCACAAATGAATTGAATGCAAAGACACTTTCCTCTTATTATTTTCATGAAGTAACAGATTTTTGTGTAAAATGCTACATCATTTGAGTTCCAGATACATGACCCTCATACACAGGAACTACATATTAGGATTGTTTAAGAGAAATTAAAAACTTCATCAATCAAAACATTTAAAAGGAGTATTCATAGATCCTGCTGCACTGGAACTGTTTGCCCTCCTGGGTAGAAGGCAGATACAAGCTGATGAGATACATTCAATTCAGCTCTTACTAACATGTAAGAAGGGAGAAAAACATGACCACAACAAAAAGTCACTTATCAGAAGCACCTAAAATTCCAGTGCTGAAAGTGTATGACTTGTGCCTTGAAAGGAAAATGGAATAGGATCTCCTTACTCTCTCACTGCAGAGATAATTGAACATAGCATATGAAAAGAGGCACTGTAATAGCCATTATTAACTCTGTATTTTAAAACCTTCAAAAAATAACACAACAGCCTTATTCTATTTGTGTCAAAGACAAATGTTTGAGCTAGTTCAGATTGTTTGACCCACTCTGGTGTACATATATTGACACAGATCATAGCAAAAGCTGTATTAGGCCTATGGGAATTACAGCTCCCTTCCTGCTGCTTATAACCATCTTTGATGTAGCCAGAATTTTCTCTTTATAAAAGTTTAGCACAAGTAGAATGGGCCTATTTTATACAGAATTGGATCAGCAAGATGGCTCCTTCCCAGCAGTTCCAAGAACATCATGTTTATTTTGTGAACCATAACTGCATAAATACTGAAAATTCCAAAAGTATCATGAAGTGAAACATAATATTTAAGTACAATGATCTGTATAAACATAATGTATCAAATACAAGTTTTTATAAGAGTTAGGGCTTGAAAAATTCCAACTTGTGCTTTTTTTTAGCTATGTTGAGGACAACCCACTGAAGTGTCCCAGTGGTGCTGTGGTGGCCTTTACAAACAACATCTAATGGAGCATGCAGCACTGAAGTCTGATAGCTGATTTGGCTCCCAGCACTGCAAGACTCCAGTCCTGGCTCACATCTGTCAGGGAACACAGGCCTGTAAGAGCTAGTTCAGATCCTACTCGACCCACCTTCTGGCTCCAGCAGCATCTCTGCCTCAGTCCTTCTACAGAAACTGATTTTTGTTTACATTTACTGTAGAAAGAGAACCACCTTATAAGCCAAACTTCTTCAATATTTGGACTGACATTGTCCTGAGAATAAATAAGGTATATCTGATAGAAAACTAGCACTTGGAAAATGTGAAATAGCATGTAGTGTCTTCTACTGTTTTCCAGACAGCTTCTCAAAAAAATGAGCATATTGCAGTCCGATATGTTTTACCTTGCAGTTGTTAGGAGAACACACATAACTCCTGCTGCTTAGCTGGCATACAACAATTTGTGGAGGTGAGGTATCTTGGGATTATTTACACACTATAACTTTTCTCTGTGGGTGTACTTGTTTGCTAAATGTTACCAGATCTCTACTTTGATAAGTATTACTCCATGATTTAATTTTAAATAAATTGCCCTTTGCCTTTTTTATGCAATTAATCACTTTCTAAGTACAAGTTTCATAGGTTGTTCAGCTTTCAAGAAATGCTCCCCTCTCAAATCCAAAAAGTCTGTGGTAGAAGACCAAACACACACCTAATGAAGGCCTTTCTATAGGAACAGAGCTGAAATAACCATCATTTCTACACACAGAAATACAAGTCTCAGGATTCAGCTCTCCCAGCAGACACATCCTGTGGTAATGAGTTCACAAGTTGGCCTTTTACGCCTGCATTTATTTTCAGTACCTTGAGTACTCCTTTCCTAGAGACTGACAGACTGCAGACTCACAAGGCAAAAATTGCCAGTGAAAACTTCAATAACTATTGCCAAACCAGTCTCTCATCTACTACACACTGCTCCTGGCTTCCTCTTGCTAAATTGCTCTGCAGACAGCCTTCAAGCCAACAGAATGATTCCTTCCCATAATCAATGCTGCCATAAAAAGTATGTAGGTTGCAGTCACATTGATTGCAATGGTAAAAATATTCGTATATTTACTCAACCTTGTTAATCAGGCTAAGCAAAATTTTAGAGCAATAAAAGCCATCTCTAAAGACTAAGAAAAAAGCTGGGTTTACTCCCAGCACTACTTATTTCTATAAATGCCAAATAACCAGCACTTCACACAAGATGTCACCCTCAAGGAGAAGAGTGCAAGAAAGCTGATGTGGAAGTGGCTGCAGCACTCTCTTTGCTAATGACTCTACTTAATGAAATGTTCAGCTTAGCATCAAGACCAAAGCCTGCCAAAACTTACATGCTATATAGCAAGAGCACATCTATGTGAATAAAATTGTAACAGAGAAGTTGTAATTCAGTCAGTGTGTTCTTGGAGGCTGGATGAAGTTTTCTATGGGTAGCTCTATAATTAACATCTAGAAACTTATCTGTGTTCTCCCTGATTCATTGACTTAGAAAAGGAATGAATGTAATGTTTTTAACCACTTTTTAAAATATTTACATTTTACACAGTCAGTTTTGAGTGCTCCAATCATCCAGGATGAAAAAGAAATAAAAACAGTTGGAATGGGGTGGGGTTTTTTCCTTTTATGGCTGGTACATTCTCAGATAATCATGGAGAAATTTAGATCTGCACTATCAGTATTCTGACAGGGTTCTCACACATGTTGTCCCTCTCCTTGAATATGACAAGCACTGTGCCACAAAGTACAGGTTCAGAAAAAAAATTAAAATAAAAATCAGAGATCAGAACCCACTCATTTGTTTTACT
Organism: Urocynchramus pylzowi; assembly: GCA_013397555.1. Taxonomy (NCBI): domain Eukaryota; kingdom Metazoa; phylum Chordata; class Aves; order Passeriformes; family Fringillidae; genus Urocynchramus; species Urocynchramus pylzowi. The sequence goes on along the minus strand of VZRH01003822.1, from coordinate 272,995 downwards.
ATTTTTTTAAAAGAGGTTTTCTTAACTGTATCCAGGAAGGAAAGCCAAAACCCAAACAAATACAGATTACATTAAACTTATCCAGGAAATAATTCTCTTTGCTCCTGCAGAAACCTACCAAGTACATTGTTTTTGACTTTTAAGCTTCCTAGTCACTGACCATCAAATTTTAAAATGCTGACTTCTGAGGTCAGGGCTCATAACCTTGTTGACTGCTTTCAGACCTGTGCTTAGACTTTTCTGAATCTATCACCTTATTTACATTGGCCATCGGCTTTTCACCTGTCTTCACAATTTGCTTTTTCAGCTATAAGGGGAACTTACCTCTGCAAGAAAATCAAAGGGGAGTTATCTCTATTTCACAAACTATTCAGGAAAAAAAAAAATCATCTTATATACCTTGGAGTTAAGAAACCTGTGGCAGAGGTTAAGGACAAATTTCTCAAAGCATGCTCTCCTAGTTCTGGAGAGACAAGAGCAAGCAGTTCTGCCCATTCCAATGAGTGATGTGTGTAGCTGAAATTAAAAGTTCTCTGTCACTTCAAGTTGTGTTCACAAAAACAGAACTACAAAATGAGAGGCTATAAACGCCATGAAATTTACTTTCTCTCACAGACTGAACAAGGTTGCTCAGCTGCAGGTCAAGAATGGAAACCTGAATCTCAGATGTTCATTTTCATGTCTTTTTTACACCAAACTATCAGGCCAACAATAGAAGAAAGCATCCACAGAAATGCCCACAGCAGAACGTAAAGCTTACGTAAAGAATCTATTTCAGTATTGCAAAGTTGCTGGATCCAGGCATGTGAGACACAAGGCTGAGCTGCTTCATTTTGGTGATTCCACCCAGCAGAAGAGGTGGCAAGAGTGGGCAAAAACCCCCAGAGCTGCTTTGGCTTGTGCTAAGATCCAGCATCCCCCTCTGTCAGAATAAAGCTTTTCAGAGTACGTGATGGCAGCTTCCTTCTGACTCAGTTCCTGAGTGACATTTAACTTCACAGGGGCATGTAACTCAAAACCATAACATTTTAGGCAAAAACCATGTTGCAATAAAAATTCAAACCTTATTCCTTTCCTCTATATCCATTCCAGTAGGTAACAGAACTTAAAAGTCAAGAGAAAGGGTTACCAGTTTTTTCCTTTGCTTTGCAAAGCTTAAAATCCTTCAGAAATTCCCTAATTTCATTTTTGTCTTCTATTTTAGCCATACACTTTTTGCATGCCAGATGGGTTTTCCCCAAGCTCTCACACCACTATGAAAACTGCTGCATTGTTTGTTAATTTATCACTGTATTAAAATATAATAGGTGAACCATACCTAGATAAAATGAATTATAGGTATACCTCCCATACATTCTGTACGTCATGCTAAGCAAAAGCTGTGTTGTGTTAACTGTCAAACTGAGAAATAGCTGACATTTGTTATTTTAATTGTTTACTTTGCTGAAATAAGCTTATATGAGAAGCTATGACTTTTATTAAATCTTCACTACAGCAGTATTTTCACAGATTGGGAGGCAAAAGCTAATTTTCAAAACTGCTTTGCCCTACTAGGTCACCGCCAACAGCTTGAATGCACATGTCAAGGAGACATCTGCTTCAGAGATACCACTCTATGTTAAATGTGCATTATTTAAAAACTTAAAGATACTTTTCATTTTAAAAAGTGCTTATTCAGTAATTGTGTCATTTTTAACTGGTGTTTATTAGCAAAGAATTTTATCCCCTGTGGATTGTTCTACCATTTCATAATAGCCCCCCTAAATTAGAGCCCAGCATTTGCTTTAGAAATCCCAGTAAAGCATAGCCATGGATGAATTCACAGACAAGCTGTCTGTCACTGATCTAAATCATTACAGAATTACACAGTAAGTTTGTACATTTTCTTTGCCCAAGTGTTTTGAAGTCATTGATGAGACCAGAAAATTTCTCATTTCTTTTTTCTTTGAAATGAAAAATCTTGTTCTCAGTTAATCAATTTTTTTTTTTTCCATTTCAAACAAATGCAACTATGCTTGGCAAAAGAGAAAAATTCTTGGTACATTGCCCCCATGTTTCTCTGGCTGCAGTTCTCAAGTTAGCAGTTTCCCAGTCTGTACTATCACTGACTTCAGAAAAGCTTCATGTGTAAAGAAGACAGAATGTTCTGGACAGACAGACCTTTTCTTCACCTTTTCTTCCTGTTTCTTCATCTACTTTGTAACAGGATACAGTTAAAACCATAGCTGTTTTATTTTGTTTTTTACATGGATGTTTGAGGATCAGTGCATCGATTGATTTCTATGAATTATATTTCACTTTATTGAGGTCTAGCCTTTCAATTAATAAAACTTGTGCTCTCAGGATTGATCTCTCGTTTCATATTTATGGAGAGATTCCCATTGACTTTGAGCTCTGAGTGCTAGAAATAACAAGCCCAAATGTTTATGACTATATATTGTAACAGCTCACTCTGCCTCCACTCTCAAGTGATTAAAGTTTCACTGTAAAGATTAAAATAGGCTTAGAATTCTTTTTATTTGTTAGAATATACATATTATGCTTTGAATTTTAGAAGATTGAAAGCTCTGCTTATCTACATGATTTATTTTTTTTTTAAGAAGGGATGATTTTTAACTTTTTTGCTGCTCAAAGTACAGTAGTAAAGTTGCTATATCCAACTTTGGTCTTAAGGATCTAAGAGCAGCACATGGAGAGAAAGAAAATTAGACTAATACTGAAGAAACAGAAAGGTTTGGGGCTAAACACTTTCACTGGGTCAAATACATAAAAGAAAGGTATATAGATTTTCTTGAATAACAGACATATGCAAAGGATTGTCTCTTTCATGCTTTCCTTCCTGGGCCATGAATTCTGCTGCTCCTGTGTTCTCATTTCCCAGGATCCTCAGGTTTCTACACTGACCCAATTGGCCTTTCCAGCAGCTGGCAGTAGCCAAGACTGGGACATCTTTTATATCTGTTTATAGTTTCTTTGTTTACACCTGTCTTTCTTTACACATTCCATAACAACAACTTTCAAATTCTTCTAAGTAATGCACCTTTCAATGAACAGGATTATTCACTGGGTATTACCCAATTCCCATTTCTGGGGGAATTCTGGGTTAAAGGAGCAAGCCAGATGGTGCAAATTGCCTGACTGACCTGTAACTGCATGGCTCCACAATGTCTGTGTAGCATCCCCCTTGCACACATTTGTGGATGAACTGCAGTGGTGACAGGTCTGCCTCTGTTTCTGCAGGAGTCAGCTCTACTGTCCCACCTCAGGCCTGAACCTGCTGCAGCTGAGTCAAATATTTGCTGAGCCCAGGGCTGTAACCTGCTGCAGCTGCTGCCTTCATCTTTTATTTGATAACCACCTGTCTACCCCACCTCATACAGCAACTGCGACCAGAGCGCCTCCCCAGAAAACTGGAAATATGTGTCCCCCCTGTGCATTTATAACTCCTCTGATACTTTCTTGTGGAATTGAAGGAGCACAAAAATGTTTCTATCAAAGCTCAAATGGAGCACCTCTTAATTCAAATACCTCTAGAAAGGTAGAGAAATCAGGTTCCCAGCATATTAGGACTCATTTAGCTGAGTTAGACACACCCCAGGGACAAGGAAGCCATAGGATTTCCTTCCAGAAAAAACTGTTTGACAGTTCCATCATTTCCCATTAGAATCCAAATGTACTTATTGCGTGGCAGCAAAGCAAAGAAGGAACTTCAGAAGAAGGTGGGATCAAGACTAAAGATTTGCTGAATCCCAGCAAACCATCTGTCCTGACCTCATCTCCACAAAACCGGGATGCACCAAAGAAAGACTGCAGCCCTGTTAAATTGGCCAGCCCAAGGAGTTTGAAGGAGTAGCTGTGCAATTCATTTTCTATTTAATTCCTACAGTCTACATCCTACTATTTTCCACAAATACCACATATTATAAATTACTGAAAAGCCATTACTTTTTTTATAAGTCAGAATTCTTTTGTATTAACAATGTCAAATGATATTTTATTTAGATGTCTATGTTAAACTAAAATATCCCAACTTACATGGAAACACTGTATTGTTGTCTATATGGACACACACGTCTTACATGGAAACACACTATTGTTGTCACACTATTCATATATAGTGTGAAAAAAAAAATAATGGAAATTATAAAGATAAAATAAAAGTTTCTGTGACTTGTATGAATTATAGAGCTAAACCCCAGGATGGGCTCTAAATAAATAAAAGGAAGAAAAGGACTTTATCATGCAGGGAAACAGTTACTCTAGTCTTTTAACTTTGGCCACTGAACAACAATATATATATTTATTGCCTATTAACATCTGCCAAAAACAAAACAAGATTATATCAAGATTTTTTATCAGGTATATAAAGATATTTATTGAAGTTGTGCCATTTTGTATCTTTTGGAAGCTCATTTTCAGTTCCTGGCATTTTATAAAAATTCAAACTATACATCACTGGTTAGCAATAATCAAACAAATAATACAAGCCAGCACTAAAGGAAAAGATAAGTCTAATAGCACACAATTCTGACTTATTTTTGTAAAAATGCTGTGTGCTTTCTAATAGGATTAAAGGCGATATACAACATATAACCTTTCTAGTATAAAAAAGCAATCATCTTTTAAGCTTTTCTAAGAGACAACATAGTGGTGAGAAGCAAGTGTACAGATACAAACTGGATGCTTACAAAATAATATTCAAACCGAAGCAGGGGAAACAAGCAGCTTTTGAATGGTTAATCTCACGTATTTTTAAAGAAAAAATATTTAAAGGATTTTTTCCTCCACTTCTATCATCAATAATGCAACTCTGCTTTGTTTACATATTCCTTACAAATGACCTGGGCTTTATTCTCCTTCCCATGCCTGCTTCACCCTAGGCTTTCTTAAGCTCATTTTTTTGGAGGAAAAAAAATAACAACAACATAATATTAGGATATTTTTTGGCTGAGAACTATTAGTATGAACTGTAACTGATATTAAACATAGGAAAGTTGTTAAAAATGTGCTAACACAAGTGAAATAAAAAAAAAATACAGTGTGTGAGAAGCAAATAAAATTTTTCTACACATGTCCTTCAAAAAAGTTTAATACATAGTCAGGTCACATTATTGCACATCAAATTCTCTAGGTCTCTAGCTGCCAGTAGCAATTATCTGTAAGAGAACATATTTTCCCTCGTGACTAGCAATTGGGAATTTTTGACTATACCTAAGCATAGCCTTGAGCAAAACTCCTACAGGGCATATTTGGAAGAGAGCATTTCATTTGGATGAAATATTAAGATTTCTGTGCAATATGTCTATCTATATATTTATACATCTGTTTCAACATATTGATCTGTTTATCTGTTTACTTTAATTACTTGAAATAGTTGTATTAAAATGTAAATAGTTCCGAATCTATATATTGCTGAGCAGAGTTTGAAGAACAGTGTTCTGTTTCCTGAGGCTGCTGTCTGTGACAGCACATGCCCACCAGTGGCTCCCACCCCCCAGGGCTCTGGGGGTGCCCCCCAGGGCTGGCTGCACCCCTCACCCCCAGCCAGCATCCCTCTCTCCGTGCCAGCTGATGGCAGGGGGATGTGCCAGAGTTGTTATGGGGTGACTGATGGGCAGGTGGGGAAGTGTGGAGTCACTACGGAATAGGAACAGATCCCACCACTGCAGAGGGGATATAAAGTTGTATAATTCATTATCTTTAAAAATGTATGGGGCAATCCAGCTTGCTAGAGGATTCTAAAGAGCACCTGCTGTGATGGTTTACAAACCTTTAGACGGCAGAGCACCGAGTTTGCTACCACAGGTCTTCAAACAAGTTTCCAGTGTCAGGGTGCTGTAGATGGACAGAAAATTAAAACTGTACTTGGATGATAATGGTCCATCCCACAGCACACCAGAACCACTGGACTCTACTAACAACAAACAAAATGCAAATGTGAAGTAGAGTTAATAATGTATGAGATTAATTTAATTTCTGTCCTGTAAACACAGATGTAACTCCTGCGTTCAAATGAAATTATGTTGGTTTCATTTTGATATGAAGTGGGTCTCAACAGCACATTACCTATAAGAATGATTACTTGGTCTTATACTACACCCTCTGAAGTCTACAATAATCTTTTCATTGATTTCTAGGCAGTCAGATCAAATCCTTTACATTTATGAATTATGCATGTGTATTTATTGCATAACCACACTTAGAGGTATGACAATATAGAGGTAAAAATTAACAGATTTTTATTCAAACAGACAGAACAAGAAAAAGAACTTTATCAGCAGGCTAGGGATTTTAAAAAAAAAAAAATCTAACAGCAATAGACAATCACTAATTTTCATCAACACAGAAGCTTGAATAAATACAAGAGCAAACACAGCAAAGACTCCAAAAGCTTTTACATGCACTTCTATTTCTGCAAAAGGAAAATAACATTACAGCTTTGACAAATGGCTTATTCTGTGAGTCTTTATGGACCTGGCAGAACAAGAGCTGATGCTATTTTCAAATGATCATGAAATATATGTAAAAGCAAAATAGCATAAATTTTCATCTCTCCTCTTAATAATACACTCAGAATTTTAAATTGTATTCTTCCTTCCTGGATTTTTCCAGATCTATCCTATTTATCTGATTGGATTTCTGTCCCATCATTCCACATATTAGAGCTAATTAGTACCCCCTGATGAGAAACAGTCCACCGATGGAAAAAGCAGTTGGATAAGATCTACATTAACAAATGTAGTTCATTTAATATCATTTGTACTGCTGCATTATTAATAATACATAATTACCCTGTGCAGGCTGCGAAGGGGAAGAATAAAATCATTCATTAATTTCTTGGCCTTTACAAAAGGAGTGGTATATTTGCCACAGGCTGAAAAAAAGGTATTGGACTTACTGAATGTCATTCATCAGTTTTCCATGTCACACTAAAATATTAACCTTTTTTTTGTACAGAAAGTACTGCTTTATTTAAATGAGAGCCTTACCCAAGCCCAAGTTATGATGTGCCATCAAGCCACTGGAATCTGCAGTTGTTATTCTGAAAGCAACTGAGCTAAGCAGTAGGACATCCAACTATCTGAAAGCTGAGGCTTCCAGACAGCTGCTGAAGGTTGTTTTCAATGCATACAAATTCTAGACCAAAACCCATACAGAATTTCCCATTACCTACACATGGCTTTATTTATTGTTCAATCTATTACTTATCTACTAATCAATCTAATATTTTGTCATTTACATGTGTAAGTTACTCCAGACTTTGAACACTGCAGAAAGCAAACGTAGAACTGCTTTCGTTTTACCCACACTCTTCAGTCCAAATTGGTACAATAACACTTTACACCACTTACAGAGCAATGTCACATCCTGCTAAATTGCAGGCTAAAAGTACTTTTTAGGATATAGGATAAGTTCATCCAACCATGCATAAAAATCTGTTGTTCTCACCCCAGTAATAGTGTCAGTGCTGCTGTACATATTCTGCCTAAAGAACCTGTGGTTTTGGGGGGTTGGTTTGACCCTTGCTAGACTGCTACCAAACATACAAACATAGCCTGCCTAATGACCCCTTCTAGAGCTCTCACATTCTTTAAAAAGAGAGAGGGTATGCATGCTAAACCCCAGAATTATGTTCTTAATTTTTCCTGGGAGCAAGAGTCTGATTGTCTACTACTGCTGTGAGTAATGGACATGCCCACATTTATTCAAACAGGAAGGGCCTCCAAAGCAGTTTGCCCCTGAACAGGAGTGGGAGATACAAGGTAGGGGCACACAAAGCATCTGATTCTTCTTTTCCAAGAAGATTTTGGATGACAATCATACTTGCTTTTAGAAATGCTTAGCTCACCTCTGACAGTACCTCAGAAATTTTGGACAGTATTCGTAGTACTTTCCACATACTTCCTACAATAGATTATGATTTAAAGAGTCAATTTAGCTGTGTCAAACTCCTTTAAAAAAAACAAGAAATAGAACAGTAAAATGAATGCATGAGACAGAAGTTTGGGAATCTCTGGAAACTTCCAGGTACAAGAAGGACTGAATAAAGTGTTGAGTCCAGAAGCCAGAGCTGAGCTCATCTTGAAGACAGAGGGGAAAAAAAGCTCATTTTATATGAATTGAATTACCATACCTGCATAACAGAGCATGTGGGAAGGGGCCCAGCACAATTAAATATGATCAGTTGGTAAAAAACAAAGTACAGTGAATAACTGCTTGTCCCCTCAGTTAACCACAGAAAAGAACAGGCGTCATTGAGTCTGCACTCCTGTAAAGGAGGGGATAATTCACATTGAAATTCTTAAATGTTACAGATTCTTTAGTGCAGTATTTAGAAACTTACTGCCAAGCAAAACACTACAGTGAAACTGTTTTTTAAAGGAATGACCGGACAGCGAACACAAGGTCACCTGAAATGGTATCACAAGGACACCTGTTGGTATCATTTGGTACAAGCTTGAGGAAAAAAACCCCACTAGTATTTATTATAGCAAAAGGATGTGTGGGGATCATGCTTTACCCTGAGAAGTCAGGGCACAGTCCTCAGGTCCCCAGTCAGAAATGAAACATGCAGGAACAAAGAACATATAGCAACAGCAAGGACTCACATCCATCTGGACCCAGTAAAAGTTGCACAGTTGAAATTATACTGTTTAGAGACAAAGTCAGCAGCCTTCTGTCCAACAGTGCTGAGGAGGGAAAATTAACCCATCTTCTGGAGGTACTGCAAACCCTTGAGCCACCTGCATCCTCTTCAAGTGTCCTACATCACCTCCCTCAGAAAAAACAAAACCAAAATCCTCTCACTCAACTAACAGTGATATCCAGCAACACAAATGCACAAGAAACTAAAAAATCCTGTTAAAAGATATAAAGAAATACTTCCAAAAGGTGAAATGAAGGGAAACAGGATAATAGAAACTAACTAAAAGTTTGGAGTACACCATGCATTTCAGAGAGATCTGATGTGTTTGACATCAAATTCTTCGGTTGACTTCTCAAGCTACTTATTTTAATCCTAAAAAGTGTGAGCAATCCTAAAGGTTTCAAGTAAATATTTAGCATTTTTAAGAAAATAATGTTAATGAACATGTGATCAAACAGGACTTCTAGGATTGCTCAGATTACTGTGTATTTTGTAATGGTCATTTTTTTTTTCAATAACTATAATATTAAGACGTTCCTCTTGTTGTTTCACAAAAATCTATGAAGTGATATGTGTGTGTCTCTAGTTCCACTTCAAATTAATGACACTATATGGTCTTAAATTTGTAAATTAAAAATTCTGTATATTCAAAGACTGCAAATTGGGAATTATTTGAATGCCACTTTCTCACCAATATAACAAACAAAAAAGTTATATTTTCTTAAATAATGCAGGAAACATTTTTGTGATGCATGTTTCAACCTTAATTTTGAGAAGTCAAAATTAAGTGTCATTAAATCCCAAGTATTTTCTCAAAACATATTAAATTCAATATATTATATATGTTCAATGTAAATAATATATATTTAAATATATGAAAATAATATACTCATATATAAATAATGCAATTCTAAAAGACCAAAACAGACTCCTAATCCATTTTAAGTCATACAACACAACTGAATTCAAGGTTAACAGCAATTTTATCCTAAATCGTGTTTCCTGCCAACAAGTCCTATTTTCCCTGTATTTACTACAGGATGCCACACTGAAGATACATCACAATATAAAATAGATGTTAACAAATAGAAAAGGCCAGAAAACAAGACAGCTAACACAAAATGGGAAAACCGACAGACAACAACAGACATTAACTTGACAATCAGTCCACATGCCTGCAATATATCTGTCCTGTAACTAATCCATCAGGATTCACTGAGTCAAGAAAAAGCTTGGAGAAGAGGGCAGTACCATCACCAATATTAGTTGCTTGCTCACAACCAGGGTTTCCAGGCAGCAGAGGCTCTTTTTCCTCATTGGAAAAACCAAAAAACCAAACAAATCTCTAACATAGCTGGGTATTTTTCACCACATTTTCTCAAGGGTTGGAGACCTTTATTCAGCTTAACCCACTTGCTGTAAATGATGGTCACAAATTCTGAGAGAGGAAACTCATGGGTATAAACTCATGGGTAAAGATGCTGAATGTATCCTATTCTTATCTACTTGATTAAATATTCCTGAAGAATATTCAAAGGCTAAAACTGAAATTATTACCTACTCCCTAATGATCAGAAAGGCTTTGTAAGAAATTCAGAGCAACAGGGAAAAAAATGGGGAATAAAGAGGTTACCATAATCCAGGAATGTTTTCCACCTCCCTTATTCAGGAAAAATGGAAGGAGAAAGTCAGAAGACATTCAGTATTTTGACATCGTCTCACTTTGTTCATGCTAGGCTGTGTTGAATGGCTTGCAGGTTTTTTAAAGATTTCTACAAACTTAAGATTCAGGCAGGTTGGGTGCAACTCAGGAACATAGATCACATTGTAGCTAATGATTCAAAAGTTCTTGACAACATGTGTATGTCTGTTTCTAAAAATTGTAAACACCCAGAGCTTGACACAGGCAGCTCTAATAAATATTGAATATAAGCTCCATCAACCACTGCTCAGCCTTTGCTTTGTGTCAAAAGGCACAGAGAGCCCAGAGTCATTGCTAGCACATCTATATTGATCAGATTTGGGGGATCTGTGCTGACCTCTCAGTAGCGATTATACCACAGCCCTGTGTGCCAATGAACTACCCTCCCCACTAAGCAAGTGTGATTTGTTTCCTTCATTGCAACTGCTGTAGCAATGTGCACCAGCAGTAGCACGCTGCTGAAGACACTGCAGGGAGTAATGCAGCAAAATGTTGTACATGGATGTGGATAACACGGATTTGCTGAGCCCACAGAGCTGGTCTCTGAGCTATCATCTATAAGCCCCTGTAACAAGGTTCTTCATTCTCCCTTCACTGAGGTACAACTAATTCCTGCATTTGTTGACTGAAAACACTTTACACCTGAGTTTTTGTTCTTCTAAAACCAGAAGGAAGAAAAGCAATGCAAGACCAAAAATTGCATTAATTAACGTAAGTCCCATAACACATAACGCAAAGCATTCACATCATGAAGTCAAAGCTTTTGTACATTTGGTCATGTTTTTTTAATTCATGCGTTAGCCAACTGGGATGACAGCATTCTAATGCCCTTGAAGTCGAAACATATTTTTCCCTCAACATTTTTAAAGCTGTCACATATCTGACACATCTGACAGCCTTGGTCAATCCATTTTCCCTTCCTCCCCACCAGCTTGAGGGGCAGTGCTCAGGGCTCTGCCTCCAGCAGCTCTCTGCTCCCCCTCTCCAGGCTCATCAACACCTGAGAGCAGCCAGCATCCTTCTGACTGAGGCTTCAGACCAGGGGCTTCTAATTCTAACCTATCACACTGAAATATCATTTCAATAGGCAAACTATTACACAGAAATATCTAAAATGAAGGAATTTTAAAGAGAGAGGAGAAAAAAATCACTAAAGTTTGCATTTAATGAAAATATTTCAACAAGTGAAGCATAACAATGCGATATTATGTCTAATATTGGTGACATCTCAGAAATCTTGTTAAAAGCTAGAGAGCAGGCTTTTTTTGAACTTTGCTGCCCTTATATTAGATTCCTTTTTTAGAATTAATTTATTTCCTTGTAGTTCTCATTATGTTTTATTGCATTCATGGAATAGTGCAGCATTTCTCTAACTAATTTAACACCTGTAAATTCCCACAGCTGCTAATGAAAGACTGTGTAGACTACCAGATAAATTCCTAATTCATATTTCAAAGGTTGCAAGTTCAAATCCTATTGAGGTTGTACTTATTAATGTTTCTATTAACTCTTTTCCATCTCTTAAGTTGCAGATTGAATTAATACTGTCAGTTTTTGAAAAGAAGGAAAAAACATCTCCTCCAAAATGTCACACAAAGTGGGGATGAGGTAGGAGAAGGAAACAAACTTAGGACAATTCAGATGCAATCTCTATGCTTTTCAAAGTGATGGCATTCTTGCAATTAAAATGAAAAGCAATGAACTACACATCATGACTCCTTCAAGAAACAGTGAAAATCCAGAGGTTTTTCCATATAGTGCTACTGCACTGACTAAAGCTTTGGCTTCCCTTCCTGTCTGTCTAATATACTTTTCTTTACATTTATCATTTATCTCCCACCATCTCAGTTTATTCATCTCTAAAATGGATGCAATGCTGACTGACCTCCTAGTTAAGTAATCCTTAATCCTTCGGACATCCATAACTACTTCCATTAGAATTTTAAAGCCAATAAATTAAATGCATCTCCAACGGGATTTTGTCAGATTTAATTCATTAGTTATGAGAGTCTTAATGGAACAGCTATAGATGTTCAAAGGATTAATTATAGCTAAAAAACAAGCACTTAGAAAACTATTTAGCTATATCAAAAAAGAATATATCACTGGAAACAACCCTGCCCAAAGAGACACCAGGAGCCAAGCAGCCTCTAATATTGCCCGTGACTGACATAACTTTAAATGCAGCAGCTTTCTGGAACAATGCTCAAATTTACACTGCTACAGATCTATATCTGCTATCAGAATTTATGCAAAAAGTTCAAGGATTTTTATTTAAATATATTGGTTTACATATTAGATAACAGCTGAGAAGCTATATTTTGTGCAGTCCTTAACGAAAGTAATTTGACTGGTGTATACTTGATTAGCAACCAGTAGACAAAATTCCCTTCTCATTTCTTGAGTGGTAATTGCTTTTTTCAAAAACATATCACTTTCTCAGAGTAGCATCCTATTCTCCTCCTGTATTTTCTATTTTCAAGTATTCACTGTACTCTAATGTTGACCCTCAAGTCATAAGGCTAAAAAAGTTTAGTTTACTTTGCTTCTCAATCTATTCTTATATAACTGATAGCACATATTTCCAATTGTGCACAACATTCTATTGAAATTTAAAATAATTCATTTGGACCCACAGTTCTATATCTACAATATACATGGGTTCAAAAATCCCACCAAAAACAAATCCATGAGAAACATGCAGGGATTTTTGAGCCAATCTGAATAATTTGTTTAATCTGTTTGAAAAAAAGTGAATATATATGTATCAGAAACACCATTCTGATAATTTGAAATGAAAATTGTTCTCTTATTTGGCTTTCTCCAAACCAATGTAAAACTGCTCAGAGTGGGCTCCAGTTCTTTAGGAAATATACCTATTTTTCCCACGTATAGCATGCTAGCAGGAGTCACCAAAACTCCCAAGGTGTGCAGCCTCTGGTGGAAAGGCTTGTAAGCAGTACACCATAACTGACAGTAAGCTCATGTCCTGATTCACAAGAGTCACTGCACAAGGGTAGAAACTTTTTGACCAACTTCTTTCATGAATTTGAGCACTGCTTTACACTGTGCCTCACATTTGGGCCACAGTTATACCCTTAGCCAAATGACAGATGCAGACTCTAGCTTCCCTGACAGAACTTGCTTTCAAAAAGACTGAGTGACAAGTCCCTGCTTGTTCTTTTTCTGGGGAAAAAATAGTATTTTCATACATATAACTGAGGGTCATGCTCTTGGTATTTTCAGAGCTCTAAAAGCTCCAGAGACATAAGGGAGAGAGAGCTGACTTCTTACTGTTGATCACAAACTTCATCACAAGGAGAAAGAAGATTGAGACCTTGATGTAGGCTGTCAAGATTTATACCAAGGGGGGCTGTCTTCAAAAGAAGGATAAATAAAAGCCAAATAACAGGCTCCTCAGACAGAGCTTTAGAATCAGGGTGCATGGGCTGAGGAGCCCCATCAATAGTATTTCTGCAACACAACCTGCCAAGAAAACTAGGGAGGCTCTGAAAAATGAGTGAACAGGGAATGGGAGAGTTTATTTATCCATATGGTAACAACATTCAGACAGCTCCTAGTAACATGCAAGATGCAGTAATGTACTTGAGAGGAAATAATTTTAAAATATATTGTCTCCAAATTCTTATGATTCATACTAGCTTATACAATCCTTCAGGCCAAATACCACAGTCCCTCCTCAGCTCTTATTCAAGTAAAATCTACTCAAAATCAATAGGAGTTTGCTTATATAAGGAAAAAAAGTGAAAACTAAGGATAAAATAAGCCTATGATTCATGGTACACATGAAAATTATTTTGGTTGTTCAAACATGCAGAGTATAAATCATACTAAAAAGATGCTGCACCACTGATGACCTAGTTTTCAAAATTTATACACAGTTAGTAATGGAACTGAAGACACAAGAAAAACCAAAGTCTATCACCTGTCTAACAGTTTTCACTCCTAAATGTCATGGTCTGTTCAGAAACTGTCAGCCCCCTACACTGCACCAGCTTTCTTGTTCACACAATTATGTATGAGTATTTTGAGAAAAGACTACATGCTATTAGGATGGGAAACATTCTACTTTACTTTGGTGCCTCTGCATAAAAATAACAGTCTTATAATTTCTTTTATTTTACCTTCTAATAGCACAATCTGGGATTTATTTTGGAAGATTTGAGTGCTTTAGAATAATTTATCTCTCACAAAAACCATTACCATGACAAATATTTAGCTATTATGTAGGTCATGTTTAATTCATTTTACTCAGTAAAAATGTTATTAGTACAGACACTTATGAAAATAAGTAGGATTGGTTTATTATTTAAAATTGTATAGTGAATTTTTACAACAAACATGAAATGGACAAAGACATTTCACAAGATATGTGAATCAAAAGACAAATTATTATTTATTCCTTTCTTTTTTTTAAAAAAAAAGGAGGCAGAAAAATCTGTTCATTATCAAAGATGCTGATGCAACCTTTAGGGTTTGCCACATTTAATCATCTTTGTTGTGAAGAGTGAGCCAACAGTCCCCCAGATTTCAGCCAGTCCTACACTTATCTTATTAAATTTTACAATTTTTTAATTAATTTTAATTTATTACTCTCATTGTTACCAAGTTCTTGTTTTAGACTATGGAATGCATGTATACGTGCATTATACAATAAAGCAAAGCTGCCTAAATTTTAGTAGTATGTACAATTTCATTTCCTCCTTGGTTATACCCTTTTATTTTGTATTCATGCTCTTCACTCCATCATCATTTTCTGCTCAGACACACCATTGCAAACCCCTCCCCACTCAACCACTTTCATGAATTTAATTTGCTTATGCTCTCAGTTTCTCCTACCAGGTCTTTCTTTTCAATCTGTTTGTGATATTTAAGGCTCTCCTTCCCCCTCTCTTCTCCCATCTTATTTCCTCTCTGCTTTTTATTCCTAATAGTCTTTACGTCTCCATCACTTGCATTCAACATGACACATTTAGGAATTTACCTCTTCTCTCCTCCTTATCTTTCTGTCAAAGTACCTGCTCTCTCCCCTGCTGTAAAACGTCTCCAGGACGTTTCGTGAAGCCAAAGCATGATTTCCCATCAGCTTCTTTACTGACACATTAGCACATTGCTTTCTCTGCTGTGCAGCAGAGCAGGCAGTGTGTGCATGATGGGGGGTGTATTGCAGCAGATTGCAAGGATGGGGGTGTTAGAATGCATCCATGTCTGTGTGTCTGTGTGCATGCTCATCTATGTGGGCTCATGTATAGGTGCCAGTTGCCAGCTATGCTCCTAGACCCTATGAATGACTGCAGCTAGAACTTGACTATTATTAAATTCCATTTCCAAATCACGCTGTAAAAATGTTTTGCCTTAAGCAAATTAAAACAGATGAAGAAGCGTAACATGAAATAGGAAATGCTTCCACCTCATTTCCTTTGACTCTTTTAGAGAGTCTGAACCAAACTAGAACACGTGGACAGTGCAAGTGACAGGATGATTATATTTTTAAGTGAAAAAAAAAAATTAGCATTGTTGATTCTCACAATATGGTATGCAAAGGAGCAAGGGAGCTGCTACTGGACTGCAGAGGGCAGAGAAGTAGATCTCTGCAGATATGGGGCAGCCAAGAGCACAGGGAACAGGAATCCATGGGAATGATGCAGACTATGGGTAAGAAAAGAAAAAGGAAAAAGAAGTCCAGGTGAGGCAAGGACAAGCATGTGAACGCTGAAATCACCTGAACCTGAGTAAATTTCTAAACTGAAGAGCCCCATGGGTACATGTACTCTTCAGATGAACAAAATGGTTTTGAATTATTTAACTCTTTCCTGGAACCAGAAACTGAGATATGAGCACACATGTAAAATTTAATTTCTAATGCACACATATGAAAAAATGTTAGTTTCCTTAAGTTAACTGTAATGAGACAGGAATCTTGCATGTCATTTTATAGATTCCTGAAGCTTCTTTAGAAATTTCAAGCAACATCCAAACTACCTCATTTCTACAAAATTATTGACATATCTTTTTTTAAGAAGGCAATCTTTTGATGTAATTTCTTCACAGTGAAGTACCAGGACTGAGGACACTGTTCCTGCTGCTAACCTCTCTCCTCCAAATTTTGCTGTTGCCTCTATTTCCTTGTACACCTGCAGTTTTTCAGCACAGACTGGTAACTCAAAGGTCATGCTGCTCTGCATTTATCCAGCCAACTTCATTGCATCTGACTGATGAATAAGGGAGGAACCCGATATTGCAGCTCTTTAAGAAGTACCTGGATGGTTCTCTGCCTCTTGGCAGCACTTCCCATTCATTAAAACCAAAAGCATGCAGAAAAATCCTCCAAAAAAAAATCATATCTAAACCCAGTAGTACATTGTTAAACACCTGCCATGTCTCATGCTGAATTGTCATCCTTTTGCTCTCCAAGAATTTGACAAGGCAAGTTCACCTCCCAAACCAGCTTGATTTGAAAAGAAATAAAATACCTTTTCACCTTTTGAGCCCTCCAAGATTCAGAGGCCAAATGTCTATAGTAGGCAAACAGATTAAAAGGACGAGAACATTTTTACAATTAAGATACACTCAAGTGTTCTGATTTTACTAAAAAATAGTTTTAACTCTCACATCTCATTTAGAAACACACTTCTCTCTTTTTCTCTGTCTCCTCTCTTTCAAGGAACAAAAAGAAGTAATGACACTCACATTACTTCAAAAAGAAGTAATGACACATTTCAAGATGGGTAAGTGTGATAACAAGAATTAAATACAGGACATTGGCAGAATAATGCCAGCAACAGGAATAATTTCACTAATCATCTCACATTTACCTACCCATTGGCTCTACAATTTGGAGCTTCAAGCTAAGCTATCTATATTGAAATAGCAGGTCTTTGTTTCAAAAAGAAAAAATACGTACATATAAAAGCAAATCAAACCTCTCTTTCACAAGAGATATATACATATAATGGCAGGTTTTTTCATTACTACAGCTATGTGCTGACTATATTCAATTTAGTCCTGTCACCCTCCTTCAGTTTCACAGTCATATAATTGTTATTGCATTTTCATCAATAACTCATTTGTTTTGAAAATAATACAGTCTCTGTCCACCTCTAGATAGGAAATTATTTTTTGTTTCTTATCCACCTTTGCTGCAATAATGAAATATCTCCAGAATTATTGTTAGATATGTTTCTTTTTTGAAATGCCATCCTTACGCAGAGCACCCTGACAACCAGAGACAAAAAAAAGAATAACTTTCCCGAAGTCACATTTCTCAGTCAGCACAAGCTTATAATTTGAACAGTGCCATCAGTCAGATGGACATAGAAGTGATTGTGTATTTCATAAGGTTTTAGAACTACTGTCAGCCAGCAGTTATGTGTCACACCCATACAAGAAAACTACTGGAAATATAAATTTTCCTTCTGTCTTCTGTAATATATTTACTAACTCTGTTGAGCAGCATGTAATGAAAAGACCTGTGACTAAGAGAATACTAACACGTTCAGTATGTGGAAAATCAGGCAGAAAAGCGTAATTTTGTCATTTTCAGAAGTAAGGGGACATCTAACTTCACCTGCCAGTTTTTTCCTATTTTTTCAGAGCTGAACAGAACAGTTCAGGCCACTCAAATGGGCTTCCTTGTTTCTTGAAGCCATCAGCAATTTGTCACAGTTCAAGCAAAGGACACGGTGCAAGGAGCGCACTCTGCAGGAACTGCAATCACTCAGTGATGTCCCTGCCATGGCCACTAGAAACTCTGGTGGCTCAAGGCCAGACAGCTGGTAGCTCTAAAAGATGAAAACATCACATCAACTGCTCCCACGTACTGGGTGAAATGAGTCTTGTCATCTTGATGCATTTATCCACTGTGTGCATTTTGCAAGAGATGAGTGGTTATACATACTCTACGAAATGCAGGAGTCAATATAAATAGTGGTTAATATAGCTCAAGGTGAGAGTTATTACTATTTTGGCCCTTTCTGAAACTTCTCTTGAGCATTCTGTGCCTCTGCAAGGGTTTGCTCCCCTAAACACTATAAACAGTAGGCAGAAAACAGCAGAATTTCTGGAGACAGCAATAGAAAACTCTGCATTACATGATCAAATTTCTACATCATTCCTACCTGACCAGGACTTTGACCATAGTGCATTAACCCATGACTGGTCTCTAGGATGACCAGTGTCTTCCCCCTTCACACACATTTCTTATTTAGACTACCCAGAGAAAATTGCAGGATGTACACTGTAACATACAATCACATCAAAATCAGTATTTAGAAAGACCTATTTTTTTTAAGAAATAATTAATGGAACTAGTACAACAGAAGAACTTTGCCTGTAAAATGCTTCAAGTGGTGAAGATCCCTTGTGTTTTGCTTATCAGATGAGTGATAGCTGAATGGTGAAAACTCCTTTATTTCATACTTAGGAAGTATAAAAAAAATATATTTTTCCCTGAAATCAATGTTTGGATTTCCTGCAGGAAAATATTGTGTGTGCCCAAAGCAATTCTTTATAGGTGCCTTCAGAGAGGCAGGCACCTACAAATGTTGACTTTTTTTATTAATGGAAGTGAAGGAAGGGTTTTTTCCTTCATCTTGTTCTTACCTAACTTATTGCCATTAACCTTGCAGATAACAAGTCTTCCATCTTCTTCTCTAATAACAGAAATGAAATAAACTCAAGCCACTTCAGCACTGCTTTGAAACGCTCTCTTCTGATGTGTCATCAAAGCAGTCCTGAACAGGCTTTAAAATGAGATGGTTAAATGAGCTGCAGTTCTGCCACGCTCCCTCCTCCCACCTGTTGGATCCCATGACCTAGAAGTGAAGAAGCCACCTGCATCCCTCCTGCCAGCTCAAACTGCTCCATGTGATTACTGCAGCTGTGTTCAGGATGCTACAGAGGGATGCAGAATCACAAAAAGTATTACTGAGGCAATAGCAATACTAAGTAAAATTCCTAAGAGAGAGCCCTGTAAGTGGAGGGAAGCCAACTGCCACCTGGACAGCCAGAACCACCTTGCTCAATGCTCTCCACTATAGCTGACATGGCACAGCTACAGACTTGACCTGGTAGCGTTTCATTTTATTAAACTATCATTGTTCCTAAATTCAGCCAGAATGATCCCAGATCTGTAATTTTTCTTCCACTCAAAAGCATACTGCTGTTTTGGAAAACATCCCAGTCTCCAAGAAGATTATGAGTAATATCATTCCATTAATACTGTTCCTTAGGAGTAATTTCATCACTATGTAAGTCTATAAAAGGGTTCTTACAAGGAGGGCAATAGAGTTGAACTAAAACTGTGCAAAATGTACAAAGAGCCACATGAAACTATATAAAACTCACCAGGTCTAAGGAGTGCACTAATAATTTGAACCAGCAGGGCTTTACTCTAAATTTTATTGAGCCAGAAAACCTTTCATTAAAATCAGAAATGTAATTTTGGTCACTATCTGGAATTGTACACATTTCTGGAAGCTAATTATTTCTCCTTCCTCCCCTTCTCCCCCTTGCAGGATGAATGCTGTGACTGTTACACAAAGCCACAGGTATAAGTTTCATGGTTAGACTTCTGGGAGGCTAATTGGCTCCATGTGACCAACATGAAACCTGCTACAGCTAAGCAGAGAGCCTCTCTGTACCTGACTTACATAATTCTGAATTCCAAAAAGCAAGAATCCTGAAAGAAACGCTTGAGTTGCTGCCTCCTGCTGCGACTGGCCCAAAGGCAAGCGCCGCCCGCCGTGCTCTGGGCGAGCACATCGGTCCTGTGGCCTGCGCTTCCGAGGGACAGCTCTCGCCTCCGGTCCCTCTGGAAAAGAGATTATGGTGTTACAAATCTCTGCTAGCTTCCCCACAAAGTTTCACTACCTATTTGTGTAACCAGGGAGAAGGAAGTGAATCAGTGATAGCTCTTTACCAGGGCTTTCCTAAAAAAAAATGGTAGAATAGAGATTCAAATTAGAAACATAAAGTAATCCTTAGATGGCTGAGCCACTGCTGCATTCAAGTCTCAAGTGCACAGTAAGTCCAGTGGCAGCGAGCTAGGAAATGCTGGTTTGTTCAACTCTTTTGTTAATAACATATCCTCTCCACTCTCCTGATCACACAAGCAATAGGAGCAACTTAACACCCAACAACGTTTACAGGTATGCGAGTTCCAGATCTACACATTGTGTAGAAGGAAAAAAAAATTCGGATACACAATGTATTTGGGGGGAACTAGCTTCATCAGTCTTAAATATATATAAATCTGGTTTCTATGGCACTTACATGACCAGAAGTATAAAATAACAGCAGTAGCAGAAGCAACTTCTTCTATATAAAAAAATTAATGAAAGTGGAAATTTCTCCTTAGGAAGGGAAGACTTTACACAGAAACAGTAACCAGACCAGATAAAGTGTGAAAGTCAGGGGGTGAGCTTGGCATATTCTCAACACTGTAATTCTTATTTAAATTGTCACAGCTGAAATTGCAAGACTTGTTCTGTTTAAGTATGTTGAACTAGAAATTTTGATAATAAATGAGCCTTTTAGATAAAACAGGATCAAAGATTTGAAAATACTAGAATTTATTTTAGTGATTGAAAAAATAAGTTATCATTGAATTTGATGAGGGCAATCAGAGCAAAAATATGCAAGACCTGAAATAAAAGAGACATTAAAATTTAGTAAGAACTGGATGACCTTAATAACTCAAGTAGCAAGATAGAGGTGAAACTGGATAATAAGATGTTATTAAACTAAAAGCACGGAAAATAATAATTAAAAATTACCATAACCAACAGATGACCGTTGGTAAAGTCAAACAAGCATGCTGTGCTGCAAAGCTGTGGTGTGATGTACTTTCAAAGTTCATATATCAGAATAAGGTTTGCTTAAAAAAAATTAGGAAGTTTGTTGGCAAATACAAATAATGACCTTTATCGATCACAGCCTAACAGTAGATATACAGCATTCTGTCTTGCCTCCTGAATATTTGGAAGTAGCTGACATCAGAATTTACTCTGCTTATCTTAAGGGTAGAACAGCCAGCATCTGTTTAAAAGCAAAAAACTGTACTAGTAAACAGTTTGTGATCAAAAAAATCCCAACCACATTGTACTGTGAAAATGACCCTGAGATCCACCAATGAGGAATACATAATTATGGAGAGTAACTAAATTCTCATTTTTTGTTAGCATTTGGAAGTGACTTTTTCCCCATAGATATCAAAAACATTGAACTAACTTAATTTTTGGTCATTGCCAGAGTTTCTGTTTTCTTCTTTTAATGAAGTCTTCCTTTAACCTGAACAACTGCTCATGGTCACCTTTTGAAACTGATTGTTGTTCCTTTGTTTGCCAAATACCCCCTGAAACATCAAAAAAGCAACGTTGAGAACCAGGCCCAAACAGCATATGGGTTAATTTTTTCTACCCCTTCACCATCCAGAAGCAGATTTTTGCTGTAAATCACTGAAAACAAAACTCTACAATGTCTTCTTTCCTTCTACCCACATTTTCATTTCAAGCATCCGCTCACAAAAACATTTTGCAGGGGAAAAAAAAAATAAAAATCAACTTTTCCCAGAGCTTTTTTTTACAGTTGATTGCTACTTCTTGGCACCAATTATAAGCAACTGCTTCACAGCTGAACCAAAGCAGCACAGTCAGCAAAATCAGAGCCTCTCCATTCGCAAGCAATCAGAGAGACTCGATGCAAAGGAGCAAAGGTGAGACAGACACCAGCCTAATAGGCCAAGGAGGAATATGGCCCTTGCTCTGCTCAGTCCAGGCACCCTCGTTGGTCAGAATGTAAATCTCTGGTAAACAATTTCACTGCCTGTCTGATGAAGAGCTGCAAACTCAGTAGGAAGCACGAAACTGCTGGGACAAGGGGGACTACAGAACCTGCCACTAAAGCCAGTGTTAAAAATAAAAGCATATAATGAACTCACTGCCCAGCTGGAGTTGGCATCTCTGGTTGTTGGTCAATAGTGACAGAGGTAACAGAAAACAAAGGCCGTATACAATGCCTCTTCTTAATGACAGGAGACATCAAACAGCTGTCTGTACAAGCAACCTTGTGGGAGTTCACAGTCTGCCTCAGTATCATGCCTCACACCTTGATTCCTGGCTCTAGTTCTTGATCCTGCTTCCCACCTGCTGAATCGTGGTTCTTTATTCTGTCCTCCCTGTGCTACAGCTTGTCCCTGGCTGGCCTGCTTGGCCAAATCCAGCTCTGCCCACTGGCCACTGCCTTGCTGCCTGGAGTCTTTGGCAGTCTGTCTCTGACTGAAACTAATCCCTCAGCCCTGAAATGATGCATTATTTAATTACTGTGGGTCCTCAGTCATAACCCCAGAGTTGATTTGTGAGTCTGTCATCAGCCTGGTCTATCTCAGAAGCACAGCCATCTTATCCAGGTGATGCAGGGTGTGGTTCTTCAGCTCAGAATTTCTTTGAACTCCACTAGAAGTCAGCACAAAAGCAGAGGGGTCTCTTTGCATCTCTATTCTTTGCCAGCTCTAGCAGAAAAGTCAGCTTGATTAGGTTTAACTCAGACTTCTGGAGAGTGCTCGGTCATGCATGGTGATGTTTAACTAAGTACCACAGAAGGTGAACAAAGAGGCATGATAGAAACAGATATGCATAACACAAAAAGCAGCTCTGATCACTTTGGTACCATACCCTGCAAGCTGTTGGCAAGTGCTACGGCTTTAGCAGTAATTTTGGATACAGTTGGGTGACTTTTTGCATTGATCACTACAGAAGTGCCTGGTGTTACCATTAAGTAATTTCCCTGGCTGATCTAGCAATAGTATCAGTGGATACTGAAGTAGATTACATTAACTTAGCTCTCTGTATTCATAATGCAGTCCTATATGATCTGTCTTAGTAGAGAGTGAAAAACAGCAATCAGCACACCTAGACAAAGCACAAGCATGAAAAATCTGCCTAGAGCAGCAGGCTAGTACAGGCAATAGTCAGAAGCTCAAGTGAGAAACCCTTGCTGCTCCCAAAGAAGCACAGGTCTCCTCCAAGCTGGCTCTCCAACAGTAGGGCACAGGCTTGTCAAAAATATGCTATAACTGTCTGAGAAAAGAAGGGTTATCAGCCCTCAACCCTCACCCCTAATGCTGCCCCACAGAGCTGCTAGGCTAAAGGGGAGAAGGAGCTGGCAGAGCAGAATAAAAAAACCATGGCCAGATGTGGGGTGAATACCCACTTCTGGGGAAGGATCAGCACACCATACAACCAAGAAACTTTGAAACCATTTCTGGAACAACAATAATCAGGGCACAGAATGGATTTTATCAACAATAAATCATTTCACTCTTGACCAATTCAAACTACAGTACCACCAGCCTGCCTTTGAGTGACCAAGGACACAAGATCCTTTCTGGCATTAGGAGCAGCCTGCTCTGCAGTGCTTCAGCTCTTGGTTAATAATGTTACTTTGTGGGTGCATACACAGCTCAGAAGTCCAATAGCTGGTGCAAACTTTTGTCTTACTTTCTGCTTACACATTGACCTTGCTGACTTTCCTTGCTTGCTCTGCTATACACAGTACTAGCTGTGAACTGCTGGAAACTGTAGAACTCTCCCATACACACACACAAGAAACTCTTTCTTCATTTCCCTGTTTTTCACTTGAGCAGACTAAAAGCCACTTGCACTACTTCCCAGCTTGTACGTACGTAATTTTCTTACACTCCTGCCCCAAAGTTAAGCAGGAAACTTACCTAAAGCCTATCAAAGGCTTTTGTCCACTGACCAGATCCATAAACAGAAGTTCAGAGATGATGAGTATGGAAAAGCAGAATTGAAGCACTATGTCATGCAGGAAATCACAGTAGAGACTGAGAATACTCTGAGAATCACACTTCCTTGCAAGGGTAGCCATCTGTAGAGGACACTCCTTCAAACCTCTCAAAGGCAGATGCATTAAATTATTGTAATTTTTTTTGTCCTACAAGTCATCATAAAAATTGGATTTGGAATTCTTTTTAAACATTCATATCATTTGACAAAGAAAATTCCTATTAATGCAGAAGTCATAATCTCTACTGAAAGTGATGCTCTCTTTCGTGGGTCCTTATTTTTCAAAAACACACAAAACTACATAAAAACCAAACTAACAAACAGTATTTCATCACTTTTCTTTCACTTTCAATAATTCATAGCCCTAATATTTACTCTATTACCTGTGCAGCGTAAATATTAATGACATGCCACTACAAACTTTGAGTACTTTCTGACTAGATCAACAACAGAGAACTCTTGCCCTTGGCCTAAAGACAAAAGATTGTCACTGTGATTTATAACAGAAGTGACAAAACATTGTAACTGCAATCAAGAAACATATTATTCTAGAGAAACAATTCATTACTTCCTAAATGCATTTCACAAAGGTTTGAGATGTGTTTTAAAAAACATCAGAAAACCCACCCTAAAATTACTGTATTGCATGGAAGCTTTTGCAATCTTTTGTCGGCATTGCAATGTTCCAAAAGCTCTGTGTCTCATATTTAACAGGTTTTCCATTTTGCATGTTTAATGTTACAATGCACTAGTAAAAATGAAGGTTACGTCCCAGTTTCCCTGAATGATTAATTTCAACATACTTTTAGAGGGAAGAAAATTTAATTCTTACTTAAGGAGGTAGAATGGAATGCACTGTGCTTCCAGACTATTCACCTATACAAAAATAAATTAAACACGGCTCTTTCCCCCAGTTTTCCCTGAATGCAAAGCAACACTCATTTATGATTTCATAGAATTAATCTACTCAAAACTTAGAAACTTCTGATGACACAAATCTGTTAACACATTGAAAAGGTTCTTGCACTTTCCTAATAATACTATTATTAATAAAGCTTTATCTGAACCTGCTTTAATGCATGAAAGTTTATTAAGTGCTGTTCAGCCACTTGATGAACCAAGGTTAACATTCCCACTGTGCTGACACAAAAATAGATAATGAAAGTAGGAATCTGCAACTCAGTGTTCTTTAAAGAGCCGTAAGAATCTGGTGAGGCTGTCACTGTGCATAGGCAAAGACAATCTGGACTCCTGGATCCTGAACTGATAATTATCCTACTTAGTACAGAGAGCTCCTCCCCTCTCCCCCCATACCCCCCACACAATTTTCTCAGTTTACTTCAGGAGCAAAATGGGCACTTACCTTTTTTTCTGCCCATTCCCTTGGGAAGCTATAAATCTTGAAATGCATTTCTGACATCTTGACAACTATTGACACTATTAACTGTGGGCTGCCTGAGATGGGCAGAATCCTATCATCTCTCATCCACAGCCATCAGGAAGAACTCAAAAACCAAATCAGATATTTAGCAGCAGATGAGTGAAGTACAGTGTTTTGGCAACCTTCACCAGCCTTTGTTCTTCAATTCTGTTCAGCTTTTCTCTCCTATGTTTGGCTTGCTGATCAAAGTCCAAAATGTGAGGGCTACAATATGCCTAGTTTAGCATGCAAATGCAAAGATCAAAAGCAGCCCTCCTTTTTACGAGCGCACACGCACTGTCTTAGTCAACAGCCATACACAGCCCACTTCCAGTTTTGCTCCAGGGAATATGAGATCTGAATTGTATTCAGAGGACAGGAGAGAGAAAATTAGTGGTATGTCATTCCCACCCATTCCAGCAGAGTTAGACACAAGTTGTGGCATACGTAATAAATTATATACTATGAAATTTCGAAGAATCACAGTCAATCAGCATGAGATTCCAGTGTTTGCTTGTTTCTTCACTTTGGCCTTTATTTAATTACTACTCTGGGTATAAAACAATTTTCATGGATTTCTCAGTCACATGGAGGCAGGAATATCTGGACCCAGGTCAGGTAAAGACTTGTGCTCCAAACATACACAGGGGAGCTCACTTTGAGCGCAGAGAAGGAGCTAACCAGTGCCATCCTCTAACATCACTTAGCACACAGATTTAAGACCTAGCAATTCAGATATGAACAAGAGGAACTACTGTACCTCAAGGACAAGACTTTTCTCTTTACTTCCTTGTAATTTATAAACCATCCATAACAATGGCCCTTTCTGGTTCAGAGAACCCATCAGTAGCTCTCCCCTGACATCCATCAAATCTGCACAGAGTTATCTTCAGGATCAGTGTTTGATAGCTTTTCTAATAACATCAGCTCAACTTTGATCCTTTTTTTCACAAGGACTTCTTTTTTTGCTTTATGCAAACATTGTCTCTATATTGCTAGTGTGACAGTTTTTCCTCTCTTCAAGAAAGAGGAAATAGAATAGAATATTTCCACTTAAAGGGACCTACAGTGATGACCTAGTCCAGTGCTTGATCAATTCAAGGCTGACCAAAAATTAAAGTATGGTAGTAAGGGCGTTGTTCAATTGTCTCTTAAACACTGACAGGCTTAGGCCATCCACCACCTCTCTAGGAAACCTGTTCCAGAGTTTGTCTACTCTCTCAGTAAAAGATTGCTTCCAATGTCCCATCTAAATCTTCCCTTGTGCAGCTCTGAACCATTCCCACACCTCCTATCATTGGACAGCAGGGACAAGAGATCCACTATGGATCCACAGCTTGGAACAAGTGAAGAAAAACATTTAAAAGTGCAGGATGTACAGTAACCAACCATGGAGAATAATACAATGTTTAGGTGTTTGGATCACATTTCTGCCCTCCTTCCCTGCCAAATGAAATTGAGGGAATAGAGCAGAGCTCCCCAGCTGAACACTTTCACAGGTCCCGAGTCAGTTCATACTTAAACAGGATGATACACAAAAGAACTTCTATAGAAAAGCTGGAGACTTAGTGTTACCTTAATCTTATTGTAAAGCAGGATGGATTGTTCAATATCTTCTACAACAGAGCCAGGAAAAAGAGGCATTAGCCTAGTTTACCATTTAGTGAATATCAGAATGAGTAAATAAGAGGATCAGATCATTAGGGGAGGAATAAGGACAGTTTCTATTGAACATCCAAGGCTATTTAATTATTTATAACCTCCCTGATTACTAGTGAGAGGGGTCAAATCACTTTTGTAACACATGATTTTTTTTATATCATTTTTCAGCCGGCAAGGTAAATGATTATGGCTTTTTCCCTCTAGCTCCAGATGGGCTATAGTTGTTAATGTCTGTTATGTTAATAGAGTATGCAATATTAAGGAATATAAGATATTTATAACAAGTTATAACAGAGCTATGACCCAAGATATCAGATATAAAATTTTAATGAATTGGTCCCTCAGTCTATTAATTTAGTTGTAGGGTAGAAAGCTAGCAAACATATTTTCTCTCTCAGGCACTACAACTGGAGAAAAAACATTAGCCAGGGTCAAACTCTGTTGCACACTACTAAAAGAGAAGAGTATATTTGAAAGTGAAATAGAGTTTAATTTCAGGAAAATTTCCTAGTAACATCACTAATTAGAAACAAAAAGTAGAACTACTTTCTCCACAAGTTGTTTCTCTATGTCATACAATGTTGACAATACACATCTATAAAAAACCAAGAATTTAAAAATCTAGAAAAGATCCCTGATGAATTCACCATTATTTGGAATGGATTAATGTATGCACAATGACAATGTTTTCAGTTTCTTCTGGAAACCAAAGAATGTATTTTTGCATATGTGTATACATGCATGTATAACTTTCTGGGTTACTGATCCCAAGGAATATTGGGATACATTCTTCACAAAATCCTCCAGACTTTAAAAACTGCTTAGAAAGTATACCATGTTTTTTCCAGAAAAAATGTATTCAACTTCTGTAGAATTTTTCTACAGTATTTTTATGAAGGTCTTCTAGAAAACACCTAAAGAAATTAATAGTGATTAAAAAATACATTATATAAATCATATTGTAAACCCTAATTTATTTTCATAATCAATCATTTAAGGGGAGTTTTGTTTGAGGGTTTTTTTTAAGAGTTGACTTTCCATCTTATGTCCAGGAATATGTAATAGTTACACACAAATTCAGTTACTTAACAAATATCAGACCAACTACGTGGCTTGCAGTTACCTAAGTCTCCAGCCCAGATGTTTCATGTTGCTCCTTTCTCGCCATCTCTTTCACTTTAATATTCAAATTTCTCATTTCATCTTTACCTGACTCAATTACCCTTCAGGATAATCTGCCCATACTTATCTATATACCCACTTAATTAATAGCACTGCCATTGCATTATGACTCTCAGAAATGTTACATTGGAAAGTGTTGGAGGTTATTTAATTACACAGCATTAACCATTCATTCCCATGATAATTATATTCCTGCGCACCCCCATGCCCACATAAATAAACACAGAGAATTTAATTCTCTCTTTTCACTGGCCCTTGATCACAAACATCAGTGCTGCATAGCTGAAATCAAATTGATCCTGACCTCTCAGCTCAGTTCAGCCACTGCAAGCAGTGTCAGGACCACATCACACCCAGGTGCCAGTGACTCACCTGCAGCACCCTGCTGCTTCTGCCATCACAGCAGCTTCAGGACCAGCTCTCCATGGCTGCTGGGGCACAGCGTGGCCAGCACCCACCTCTGAGGTCTCAGACAGCCCCTACAGCAGTACAAAGTAAAAGCTGTGTAAGCAAAAGCTTACCCAGAGAGTTGTGCCTCAGTTGGCCTTGTAGCTCTGGGTGCTTTTTCACAGAAACTATGTGGGAGAATGTCACATCCAGACCAAAATGGCTTTCACCTTTTCTTCATGATATTCTAGAAACAGCACATTATACTTTATAGCCTAATATATTTGTTGTCCTTTGTGATTCTTGGCCGTCTCCAGGATTTTAATTTTTTTTATGTTTCAGTTGCCAAATAAACCATTAAAAGCCCCAATAAAAACGAATATTAATGTACTAATAATGCATACTCCTCTACACTACAGA
Source organism: Urocynchramus pylzowi (assembly GCA_013397555.1). Lineage (NCBI taxonomy): Eukaryota > Metazoa > Chordata > Aves > Passeriformes > Fringillidae > Urocynchramus > Urocynchramus pylzowi. The sequence goes on along the minus strand of VZRH01003822.1, from coordinate 243,749 downwards.
ATAACTTACTTTTACTACAGTTCTGCTTTGTAGAGGGTGCAATAAAAACAACATCTTGGCATTTTATATTCACATTCTTTCAATTATTTTAATACCATTAATTAAGTTTTAAGTTTACAAGTTAAGCGTTATTTACTTTTCTGCTTGCCAACATGCAAATACAATATCAAATCTGAGAGTCAAGCTAGGTCATCTTCTGCCTCATGAACAACAGCCAACAGAAGCTGAATCTCTCAGCTCTTTGCTGAATGTGACCTGTGGAAATTCACAGACCACTTCCCAGTAGGGAACACTATGCTGGAGATTTCTGTTTGGAGAAAACTAAAAAGGCAGGGGGAAACTCCTAACATCTACTTTTTTACTTGGTCAAAAATGTATTAAATAGATATCACACTTTGCAAGATTTGGAAGCCTTGTGACTGCTTTCTGTGAAATAATTGCTTATTGATATCTCTGTCTCCCATTTCTCTTCAAGTATTTCCCCAAGAACACAAAGGATCGATCCCCAGTGCAATCAAGTTAAAATCTTCTGAGAAATGCTTGGAAACAATCTCTGTGTCACTCAACATGGAGAATGTTTTTTGAGGTGAGGGGTAGATCTCTCCTTATTTGTAATAATATATTTTGTGATAATATTTGAAAAATACAAGACCAAGGATTTCCAGCAAACAGTCAGTCAAGCTTGTTCTCTGTCTGCACCACCTGTAACCACTACCTTGGTGAAGGTTTAATTCAGGATGCCAGGATCCAGACCACTATGAAGAGATTAAATGGGAAGAGAGAACCAGAAACTAAGGAACGTGGCAGGGGTCTGGCACGTGTTTTAAAAACTTCCACATAACAAAAAGGCCTCTTTGGAGCAGCTCCTGGCAGCAACCACAACACAGAAGCACAACAGGAGCAGCAAGGAGAATATTCCCCTCTGCTCACACACTCCCTGGTCCGTGGCACACAGGACTAGACTTAGACCACCACGCTTAACTCAGCTGCTCCCACACCAAGAGGGAGCAGGAAGTCAAAAACCACCCTTAAAATACACAGGAGGATTGATGGAAATATGTTCCTCATGACAAAACCAGAGCATCTTGGCTCACAATGGGATTAAATTGATAATATTACACAGCCCATGTTACATGGAGGAAATTTTAAAGTATCTTCTAAAATCAATTTCTCTCTAAAAAATACCATAGAATTCAAAACATTGCCAATATTTCACAAACAGTTTACTGCAAGCACAAATATTTTTTATCAGATTACACTGTTTACATTCTTCACCACTCTGAGGCAAGGCATTTAGCAAGGAAAAAATTAATTTTGTGAATGATGAAACAAAAATAACAACCAGTTGCATTAAAAATCTCATTAAAAATTTTATACTGTGATGAAGTAGCAGAAAGGGAAAACATCTGGATAACAATTAAATTTATCCACTGCTTTCTATCCATTAATCTCAGGGCCTTTGAAATCTACTATAAAGTTCATCCCTGGACATTAAGTATTNAAAGTATCTTCTAAAATCAATTTCTCTCTAAAAAATACCATAGAATTCAAAACATTGCCAATATTTCACAAACAGTTTACTGCAAGCACAAATATTTTTTATCAGATTACACTGTTTACATTCTTCACCACTCTGAGGCAAGGCATTTAGCAAGGAAAAAATTAATTTTGTGAATGATGAAACATAAAAGTATTATAACAGTCATTTTACTAAGATGTAAACTGGGATACAGAGATATTTTTTCTGTCTCAAGTCTCTTAAAAAAAAAAAAAAGAAAAAAAAAAAAGAAGTCAAGAAAAAAAAGCAGAATGAAATCAACAGTTTTTGTTCTCTCAGCTATCTCACTACACTCTCCCTCAGCTTAATCTGAATGAAACAAAAAGATATTTGAAGTTTTCCTCACCAAGCTACAAATGATACATGCAGAGTTACTCCTGCCATCCCTTGTTCTCTTCCCAGTCACACAAGAACTAGACCTGCCACCACTAAGTATATAAAGGCTGCATGATCTGTACTGGTTTCAACAACCAGAAAACATTGCCACTGAGAAGATCCTTCCAGATTACAGTAATCTTTTGTCTTTTCTTTTTTTGTAAGTACTACCAAAGACAGCCAGTGTACCTTCAGGTCTGCAGCCAGCTCTGCATGACAGCACACACGAATGCTGCTCGTACATAAAAGCAACTACCCACATGCACAAAGCTAAGTCACACTATAAGCTCTACATAAAGAAATAAATAATTTTTTGTTGTTTTTGTTATGTTAGTAAAACACTGGAGAACTTCAGGACTGTTCCTAAAACCTGAAGATCCTTTCTCAGGGAGCACAAACAAAAATGGGCAAGGAATTTTGTTTATATAAAATTTTCAATATAGGCACACAAAGATTTCCAACCTCTTTTTGATAAAATGCACCATATAGCTAACAATTAAATGAAAACTAATAAAATGTTCCCACATTAGGCATGAAAACCTAGAAAACCTAGAAAATCTGTACTCTTACAACCATTTAATAGACCAAACACTGCTTCAGCAAGTGGAAAAAAAGAAATGGATGCACACTTACTGGGAGCCACAGTGGCTGCCCAGGAATGCCAAATCCTACAGCTGTCATTGCCTTTCCTTCACCACCCCAACCCAGGGATAACCCTGATCACTTGGAAAACTTCCCCTCTCCATGACTGCAGGGGTATGGAATACAGAGATAAAAATAAAATACCCTTTTCTCTTTTTCTCCACTCAGCACTGCCACTCACATAATCACTACCTGCTAGACTTAGGTTTAATCCTAATTATGAGCAAACAAACACTCATAATCTGAAAAAGCAATTTTAACATATTAATGCCTATTAGCTCAATAGAGTCCATTCTCTTGTCAAAAAAAACAAAACAAAACAAAACAAAACAACAACAAAAAACCAATCAAACAAAAAAACACAACCAAACAAAAAAACCCACAAGCCTAAAGACTATGGGATTTCTTAACAGCTCTTTTTTCATACTTTACAGGAAAAGAGTACAATGCTACAGAATATTTAGTTTTAAAAGTTTTTTTGTGGAAAAATGGTAAAGAAATTCTACATTTAATCAGCAGGGGAAAGGATTTAGAAGAAGTATGGCACCTGTTTCAAATAGCCATCATTTGCAGAAACACAACAGATTTTTTAATTTTACCTCAATAAAGTAGTCCAAACCTTTCTGAACTGCAAACTGCTGAATTTTGGATTAAAGCATTACAGCAAGAGCTTTTAGTTCAGATACGCAGAAGATGATGAGGCTCATTTTTAATTTTCCATGTCTCAGAAAGCATGGTAGAGTTAAACAGTGCTGGATAGAAATTCAGGCTGGAAGCAAGTCACAGAAACATGGCCTTGCTTGTGTACAGTCTAGTACAGTGCATGTATACAGTGTGGCTCTTTGTATTTTGAGATCATCATTAAGTTTTATGAGCATGACAAGTCTGCTAAAAAGCTGATTTTTTTTAAGAGAAACAGACACATATTTTCCTTCTGAGCAGGTTGCTTTGCTCATTTTTTATACAGCCTTTAAGCCCATCATGAGGGTACTGTATGATTAAATACAAAGTGATAGCTCTCATTTCTCTTGTTTACAGCGACGATGCCACTTTTTAAAAAAACAGTTGACTTGCACTTTACATCACTCTTTCATTAGCTCATCTTGCTCCTCTAGGTTACCCTAGTCATTCATCACCCTGAATTGCATGCAGAAATAGTCCTAAAGTCATCTGATTTTCTATCTTCTCATACTTTCCCAGCTTCCACCACAAAACATGTGAGGTTATTCTTTTAACTATTAAGGGAGCAGAAGGGGAGGGAAGGCATGGGCTCAATTCTGGTTCTAACTAAATCTTTCACTCTTCTTACCCAGTAATGGAATCATCAAATATTTTAAGGTATTTGTTTACAAGTGGCTTGTATATGTATGTTAGAATATTAACAAGTTAAAAATTATCTAAAGTGATAGATGTTGTGCTTCCATCTGAAACCTATTTCTGGGGCCCGTGTTAGCCCTGAAAAGGGTGAGCTCCATGCTCTGACCCTTGCTGGCCACTGGAGCCTTCCAAACCTCTCAGCAGGGCAGCTGCCAGCAGAGACAGAATGGAGAGCCCAGCCTCACCTCTGAGGCAGCCACAGCCACAGCCACAGCCACAGCCACAGCCACAGCCACAGCCACAGCCATGCCATCACCTTCCCCATCAAACACAACAAACCCTCTTGAAGCCCCTATCCATCTTAATAAACATTACTGGATGAAAAGCTGCTTCCAGCTTTCACAGTCTGAGCTGTCCAAAAGCAGGTCAGCAAACGATCCAGCTGCCCACTGATGCCTCACTCCTCCCTTGCAGATGAGCTATTTGGTACCTGCCCTGTTAACCCACCTGATTTCATGTTTCTACAGAGCTAGTTTTAGTTTTGAGATGCTCAGCCTTTTCCTCCTAAAGTCTGTCTTTACTAAAGGGGGTTTTTAATGTATTTTTTGCCAGGTGTTATAAAGGTAAAATATTTCAGACAGCACCATGACTAACACTAAGAAAATATTGAGCATATACACCATGGATTCCAGTCAGGCTAGCTTGCAAGAGACAGAACATGTTTGCAAAAATCAGCAATGTCTAACAGAAATAAAAATATCTTTTCAACCAGTGTTAATAAATGATGCATATTTCCTCTTGAAAATACAGCAAGCTGTATTTTCTCCCTTTAAACTTTTATAATATTCGAAAAGATATCTAAAACATAACTCAAGTTAGAATAAATGATGGGCCAAGGAAAATAGTGACTGTAGGCAATACAGTGACTTGAAGCTCATCACAATGATGACTGCCTAAATGCAATATTTTAAAATTCAAGTGTTCTGCAACTGTTGCATATTTTTCACACTTTCAACAGCATACATTTTTAATGTGTTTAGCGATTCTGTAGGAATCAGAAAAATATAATTGAAGGTTATGGGATAAGTTAATTTGCATCAAAGTAACTACAGATTTCCATAGACTTTGCATTGTCAGGTTTTTTCCAACAATACTATTCTAAATTCTTGGTAACATTAGTGAAAACAAAACCACACACATAGGAGGGAATAAATGATGGACCAGACTGTCTCTTGCTGAGCTCATAGAGCCTCTACAGGTGCACTTACCAACAATACAGTGATCTTAATGATGCCTACATTTGCTGAATTATATTTCTCTTCCAAAGATATACATATTGAAATAAAAATGTATTAAATGTGTTTCTTGATTTTTCAGAGAGCTAAAACAGTTAAATTAATATTGACCATATTTAGAGGAAAAAACCCACCAGAAAGTTATTTTTATTTGTTGCTCTTAAGGAAACTTGGAGTCAAGATCAAAGGACACTTTGATTTGTTTGAAAGTTGTAAATGATCCATTTCCAGATTTTATAAAGTTAGTGTGCAATCTGTGAGTACTTGTGCCATAATGGAGAAGGAAGGCTCTTTAGCTTCACATATAAATGCTGTAAACATGTAAATCTGGAAAATATTTTCCAAGCAGGCAGCCATGTGTAAAATTTACAGAACCTGTCATGAAAGAACTGCAGCTGCAGAAGTGCAAACTTCTCACTGCATCTTGAAGAATCCAGATGGGGGGATGTGAGAGATTTTTTTTCCACCATGGAGGGTTCCAGCTGGATTGAGTTGTTGGTGCCATCAATTTTTAGAGCAACACTTCACCAAATAATGAAACACTGATTATCCAATCACAAACAACAGAACAGAGGAATCTCTTTAAAAATAAAACAGGAAAAAATCTGAAGCTAATTACACCAGTATGTGAAAGACTGTGGGCTAATTTATGATCATTTTGCAACATGTCCAGATGTCACTGTACTGAGACCACCAAAGTTACATTACATGAAACCAAAGCCAAAAAAAAGTAAGGAAAAATACCAGTTCAGAATTAAACAGCAATCCAGACATGCTATTGAAAAGCAGAAGGTACAAACATGAGATTTGAGCTACACAGATATACTATATATTCAGAATACTATGCACAGAATACTATATATTCATATTGTGTCTGAGGATACATACAAACATGTGTGTATATATTCAATATAATATATTTACAGTCCTTCTTTGGGATCTTTGGTGAAATGAAACTTTGAGCACCTCTTCACCCAAGTGCTATCACCACTTCAGAGAAATGGGAGAGTAAAGCCATGTTCCTCCCTTCCCAACAATGAAATCTCTGCCACCCCAGCATGTTTGACAGGACAACACCACCAGTTGCTGTAATTAGACACAAAGGAGAATTCTGGGAAGAGTGGAGAGGAGTGGTAATCACACCCCACCCATTTTACTGCACACTAACTGCTCGTCTTTTCCAGCTCATCTTCTTTGGAGATGCCAGGAAATAGAGACTGATATGCAGCAAAAGCCTTTGTTGTTGCTCATAGCATCATTGTACCACACTACCCAGCAAACCTCAGTGCACTAGGAAGAGTTATGAATTAAGAGTTAATTTTCAGCTGAGAAAAGCTATCACAGCCACAATGTTGTTTTACATAAGTGAGAACGTTGTTGAAAACGCACTAAGGAGTCTTAAATAAAAATCACTATTAAACCACATAGCTAAAAAGATACAATTGTCAAAGTTAAATCCATGACCTCCCTACAATGATTCAGGAAAGTGCATCCCTTGATGCTGAAGCCAATTGTGGGAGATTATCTGTGCCAACCAACTTTTAAAATCTCCAAAGAACTGTGCGATATTTGCTTTCTATTTATAGATATATTAAAAATGTCTTAGGATATATTTAAAAATGACATGTATAAACTACCAGATGGCAGAGAAAACAATGACAATTTGATGAATATAGAAATCAATGCAACTATTTCTAACACCACCAGTATGTAATATTTGTGATATGCAATATTCTTGTATAATAATATACACTATTTCAAAATGAAATCTGCACTTAAATGCCAATATCCTCTCCTTCTGGCTTCTCACTTTATGACACTAACATAGGATCTCATTCACCAAGCCAATTGAAATTTTAATAAAAGAAAGCTGGAGTTTCTAATAAACTCCCGCAGCGAGCAGATAATACTAAACATCTTTAGCAGCATGCTGGTTTTTATTATTATTTTAGCCGTATATTAATATGCTAGTATTTGTAAACTCTCTAGTGTCACCAGATTTATTTCAAAAGGCTTCTCCACATTATTCTTTTGTGAGAAGTGTGTGTGACAATGAAATTATTTCAGTGGGTCTTTACTATACAGATGTATAAACTGAAGAAGAAAATACATCTTACCTTAAAAAGGACACTTTCAATATTATTTATTTGCCATTTGGGAAGACAGTATATTGAATTTTCTCGTTAAGGCTAAAATTTTAACAGGAAGACTGGCAGAGTTCACTGTGTGAAGATTTATTACCAATTTTGATACAGATAAAGACACATGCTTTGTCCTGCCTCAGTGCTGCATGCACAGCCAGGTGAAATGTGCAGGGGACACAGTGTCCAAGCATGGCCAGGACCCCCAGTTGCTCCCAGCCAGCAGCAGGCCAGGAAGTTTAAACAATTGACTTAAGCATTTTTTCAGGTCTCATCAGCTTTACTTGCAGCTCTACAAAAGCTTCCACCAGAGAAGCACTGGAAGGCATCACAACCCAGACCCAAGCTTTTGCTTTCCATCCTGGCAAAAAAAGAGCTTTTTCCCTATGGGATCCAGGCTACTGCTGTGCCCAGGCTCCTTTCCTGTCCCACAGGCTTCCAGGAGTTTAATGCCACTGGCATTAGTGGTTGCAAGAGACCCACTAAAGCCTTTGAAATCGATCCCAAAATGGCTCTTTGTCCTCAGAAAATACAGGGTAAGACACCTAGGAATCAAATTCTCTCCTCTTTCCAGCACAGAAGTCTGTCTACAGTGCTTAATTCAAGCAGGTTGCCTCAAGTATTTGTGCAGCAAATCAATTAGCAACATGTTTAACAACATACATATAAAACCTTATACTAATTTTCATAGAAATTAAATTTAGCTTTCAGATGCTGAAAACACACATGCAACTTTCTTATCTCATTTCAGGATAATAGCTGTAATTTTCAATGACAAAAAAAATTAGTTATTTGATTCCTAAACTGACTGTACACTACCATTAATTCATTATCTCTTTCTTTTTATTAGTTATGTTCTCAGACTCTACAGTGCACAAACATTAATTTGAACAGTAACCTACCCTTAAAATGCCAAAGTTTGTATTAATTTTGGCAACTTTAAAAAAAAATGCATTCATTGGCTTGCAAATGAAATGTATTCATAGGAAAAAATTCCTCCCATACGCTGAAACAGCTCATCATTAACATTCAAGGAATGTGAACACAGGCTTCATAGAAAACCATTAAAATATAAGGCAGCTTTCAGCCTATTTTAAGAATTTCAGAGAAATTTTGCATTCTCTTTCCCATGATGCCATGGTGATGTCAGGCTGCATTTCAAATAAAATGACAATGAAATCATTTCATTTCTATGCAATGTGCAAAGAAAAAAAAAAAAGTCAATTTTTCTCTTGGCAAACTGAAGTCTGAAGTAATTAAGCACTGCTGTGTGGGTGGCAGCTTCTTCTCTGAAGTCAGCCTGAGATAATTACCATGTTAAAGTCAAAACATCATGTGCTGTGCTGATAGATAGATGGATGGAGAGATTGGGCATCTATTAAATGATCCATTTTGTTATGCTCCCTGGGAAATGTGCCATTGATGCCAATTAAAAATATATATTCCAAGTATTTCTAAGTGATAAAATTTCTATTCAGTAAATTGAATTTATTATTTACTGATCATGAAGCACTTAAAGTCATAAAAAAATCTGGACAGATAAAATCTAGGAGGAGAATTATATACTTTATGAAGTTTACAAGCCCCTCATTACCCCATTGCCAGTCACAAACTGTGCCTTATAACATCACTTTTAACTAAGATACTAAGCTATTTCCCTTTCAACATAAAATCCCTAAATAAGGTGGAAATATAACAGATAAAAAACATCTAAGACTTCTAAATTCACATATATTCTGTTGTATAAAAATGCCTCTTTCAATGTTAATAATAAACTCTGTCTCAGCATATATTTATAATTAAGTGTCTTCAAGTCTACATTTTTGGTGTCAGAAAAATAAATGGACCAAAACTAAGGCATACCAGCAATGATTAATTGGTGCTATTTGTTGAGATGCCTCACAGCAAGGCTTAGCATGATAAAAACACCAAAAGAATTCCACATGTAACAAGTTTTACACATGTATTACCAACTTACGTGTCTTTAGTGCCTACTCCCATCACTCCAACAGTGAAATGTTTCCTCTATTGGGATGTGAAGGATATTCTTCCTCTAACATTTAAAGGGAGTAGGTTTTATGCATTGTATTTGGATTTCATTTGCAGTGACTTCAGAGCACATCCACCTGCACCAATACCAGTTTAGGTGCTATTGGAACACATTTGTGTCATGCTGTAATAACCAAGGGCTAATGGCAAGGGTTTGCTGTCAGAAGCATTACAAAAAGAGACAACTTTCCATTCTTCCTACTCTGCAGGTTATGTTTGATCTCATTTAAATGCTTTAAATAAGATTTACTCTTCACTGTTGCTATGATAAAGGTCACAGAACAGAGACTGTTAAAATTAAGGACAGGAATTTCTGAGACTCTGAAGAAGGTTTTTTTTCACATTCACCAAACATAAATGAATGTCATACATGTGCACTGATAATAAAATGCTAATAAGTTTTCTCAGCAAGAAATAAAAACAATCAGTACTTTACTATTAGATTTAGGTCTTGCTCTGAAGCACCTTGCTCAAGGTGCTCAGATTCCAGAGAGACCAGCACTTGAGTAAGTCCAGCATTTGTGTTACTGTTGACAGAAAACTCTGACAGACAATCATAAGACCTTTCTGTTTAACAGATTTAAGCTAAAATCCCAGGCTGAGTGAAGCTTTAAAATTATCCTGAGAAAAGTTTAAGAATGTGTAAGGGCTCAGCCTCACAGCAACTATAATCCAAATATATGATTTGCAACAGCAGAATTTATTCAGAGTTTGCATAGTATTTTCAACAGACAATTTTCAATACCAGCATAATTCAATTTTTAATGTGTTTATAAAACATGTAGCTTTCATCATACTAACATGCACATATCTTTCCTAGCTCTTAGGAGATATTAATCACAATGGCACAGAGCTATGAGAATTAAAAATAATCTACATGTTAAAAAAAGGGGAAAAATGGTTCTGCAAAATAGCATAAGGGGGGACCACAACCAGCCTCAGACTTATCAAAATTTCATTCTCCATAAACACAGCAGTCTTGACATCAGGCCTCTGGAAAATAATCCTGTAGCATACTATAAATGCAAGCACAGATACTATCCAGTTCTTTTCAAAGGAATGCTACCTCATCTCTAATAAAGCTGGAAGCCTGGTTTCACATCCCCCCTGCCTGTCTCCCAGCTGGGGCTACACAGGGATGGGGTGGTGGGAGAGCAGGGAGTGCACAGACACCTCTGCAGCTCAGGTGTGCAGAATGGCCCAGGAAGAAGCCAGGTTTGCCAAGCCCTCTTGGAGCAGTGTACAGTGAAGACAGAGATCTGGACAGTTCTAAATCAGAGAACTACTTGCTCTCTTGAACAGGCTCATTTTCTTTTTTTTTTTTTTTTCAATAAGCACAGCTATTCATCAGTTACTTGAAGTGCTATATTCTTATATGGTTTTTGAACAAATGTAATACATATTTGTTAAATCATTGCCATAACTGATATGAGGACCTTTACAGTGCCTCCACAGGTATTCATTCCTACAGCATTCTGCCAGTGTCTTTTTTTAAATGCAGAAATATCTTCAATTTGCAGAGAAGGACACCAAGGTTCACAGAAATAGGATAATTTGTCAACTTCGCAAAAGAAAAGTCAGTACATGAAGCAGGCAGACAGCAGAAGTGTCCTAAATACCAACATCTCTGACCTCTTCCAACCTTAGGTCAGGGTTCCTTCCCTCATTTATCCATCTGACACCCCTCAACAGTCACACCAGCTAAGTGAGCATCTCAGCAGATCCAAGGAACTCTCTGTGAGTGTTGCAGAGCACACAAACATGTAACTTCCTCAGCTGCCACAGGCACAATTTTACTTTATTCTGTCTTTCAGTGCAACACCTTTTTGCAGAGGACTACTTCACGAAGCAGAGAGTTCTCCAAAGACCCAGGGATTCACTTCAATCATGAGAGTGGAAATTCAGGACAAGTAACAGGTTACCAGGTACTAACTTGCCTCTAGCACATAATTAACCATTTCAGTGTTGAACAAGAGATGAGAAAAGTGAGGCAACAGATGTTGCATTTCTGGGCTGAAAACTGAAGAAATTCTCCTGCAAACTAAAGCGGAAGACCAAGAGCACAACACGCGTGGCAAGAAAAATTGAGAACTTCAACTGAATGTACTTTTACAATAACCAACATTGTACATTGGTAGTTCTATTTATAATAGCAACACTACAGGTGCTCAGGAGAGTGTTACTTTGTTATGTTACTTGCAATTATGTTTTGTTGTAACCCATAAATCTGTCAAAACAAAGAAAGCAATTAGGAATTTCCACATGAACAGGCAAGGCTGCTCCTTCCCACACAAATGGTGCAAGTAAACACCTTAACCCATGTGCCTGGTGGGGATTAGGCACTGAAACCTCCTCCTGCCTACTGCTGCCAAGTTTTGTGCTGCTCCGTGTGTAACACTTTTATGCCAATTATCAAATGAATGGATTTGCATTTACAAATAATCTGCATATTAACTAGGAACTTTAGCACAGACTAAGCAATAAGAGAAGTACAAAAAATTTTAAAAAAACAAACAAACAAACATGGGGGAGGAACATATGCTTATTACAGAAAATCTAAGGGCAAGAGGTAGGTGGGAGGAAAATGTCTCGAGGGGAATCTGAGGTACAGTCAGAGCTCTGTCCCCATCATGGTCCCTCTCATGAACAAAGTCCCTGTTTGTCCTTGGTGCCAGGTTCTTCTCCTCTTGCTACTTTCATGGGAGCAGCAAGAGGAAGAGCAGCAAGAAGTGGCCATATGGCTCCCAGCACATCAAGCATCAGTGAGCTCCCCGTGGCAAGCTGCAGGGATGGCAAAGTGGCCAGCTCACGGGTTCTCTGCCACAGACACAAAATGCAATTTTCTGGCAGCCCAGCTGCAGGAACAGAAAAGTGATTATTTTGCTATTGACAAAAAATAATACATATGAAAACGTGTGCAAATTTTAAAAACCTGACAGCCTGGAAGCAGGGAAGGCAAGGGGCTTGAAAGCAGTAAGAGGCCAGTTACAGAGGGATAAAAAGAAAAATGTTGGTTTGCATCCATTTTCCAGATATTTTTGAAAATTTCAGTTATCAGATAGAAATACACAGCCAGGTATAATGGGTAGTTTCATCCAGTTTTAGAAAGGTCCATATCAGTTCAGACAGTCAAATTTTCATTTTAAAACATTTTAATAGTTAAAAAAACTGGACTCCATACAATTCTATTTCTTACAATTAGCAGTTAAAAATCTCAATTAAAAAAGCATTTCATTTTGATGACTATAATTTAGCTTTTCCCTTGCCATAAATAAGGTAAGTGCTCAGAAATATTGAGAAGCACTGTATAGTACAAGGCACAATATTTGTATTCTTGAAGACAGAGTGACATCTAAAGGGATTCTGAAATACTCAAATCTTGCACACAGAATCCAAACTGACAAAGTCAAGGGCATGTCATATTTTTGAAAACTGATGAGTTTTCAGGTTTGCTGTGGTTGATTGTCCCAAGTAACCATGAAAAGAGGATCAAATTCCAATTTTAATGACATGCCTCAGGGTGCCCTCAGGACAACTGCCATTTTTATCTTAGATTCTGCAGGTCCTCAGTGAACAAAAGAGGGAAATCAGCTTTGAATGGATTCCTTGCACTGTTGTCAAAAGTAATCCAACTGTTCTAAATATCTATATCCTAAAATATTTTCTTACAGCAGTTCTTACTAACCTGAAGTATTAAGAAAGCAGAATATGTAAATGGCATTTTTAGCTGCCAATTCTCCAAGCAGATCCTATGTTCCCTAACCCATAGGTATTATAACTAGAGTCTTTCCTAACTGGAACCTCTCTCCAATACACTTACACACAAACAAAGAAAAATCAAAATACAGTATGTATGTCTAGTTTTGGGAGCCAGGGTGGTATTTTCATGCATACAAATACTTCTACCATATGTTAGAAATATTTCTTAAATTATGTCTTTCTGTATATATTCCTGAACATAAAAACCAAATTAGGATTTTAAAAAATCAACATCAGTTTACAATATCAAAGACAACAGTGCAGCAGAAATGCACAGCCTGCATGTGGAAATGATGAGTTAGGTACCTTTACAATGGGTCTTTATTTCATTCTTCCATTAAGCATCTTCCTGAACTCAATAACAGGGGGAAAAAAATCCTACATTAAAAACATATTTTCTCCTCTTGAGCTGAAATCATAGTAAACTCTTGTGAAGTTCTTTCTAGGAACTTGCCCCAATGAACTACTTAAATGTGGCTCAGCAGCAAAGCACTAGCAAGCTGACTTAACTCTTTCTGGCTAAAAAGAATTTATCTCATCTTTGAAGACATGTATTTAGTAAAGGAGAAAAAACAAAACAAAACAAAACAAAAAACCAAGTATTTCATTGGCAAAAACAAAATGGTCATAGCAAACTTATGTTAAGACAACAGCACAGAAAACAGCTCTGGAAACCTGTTCAAAAGAATTTATGTATCAATTTTAGGCAAGTGTGTTCTTCTGCCTTAATCATACAATCACATAATTGATTTAGTTTTTGGTTTGTTGTTTGATTTTTTAAAAATAAACTCACTTATGCTAAACTTTACCACAACTACAGTATTCCCTTTTCAAGTCAGAAGAAGTTGGCAAGGCTAATGTAAAACAAAAAGTGGGACCTGAGGCACTCAGACAATAAATAATGACAGATCCTTTCAGCAAGTCTTAATCAAGGAGATTAAAGCAACATGTAACTCTAGATGCATGTTAATAAAACAAGTGGTGAAAAATAATAAATGGAACATACAGAAAGATACCTATCTCTGTGCTTCAATTAGTCTTTGTGAACACTGTCTTTTTTCTTCCTCCCCCAGCACTTTCAAACATATTGTAACTGACTTCATTTTTTGATGATTTTCAAAAGAGTTCACATAAAGAGGAACATTTGAGTTTTTCTTTAAAATAATTATTCAATCCAGTACCATTTTTGGGTAATATATTTAAAATGGCCTATGGTTTGTGCTGGTTTTGGGCCCCATTCAGATCCTGACCAACTTCCCAGGGTGATGCAGGCTCTCACCCCATCTGCTATAATACTGATAAGAATTCCCAGACAGACAGACACAGCTGTGAAGCCTTGAAGAGAGAACAGAATTAGAATGGTCTTTATTAGACCATGGATCAGTGTCTATAGCTGCAAAGAAATTCATTTGCACTATATCTTCAATGCAGTTTGAACTTCTCCTTCGTTTGGCAAAGCACATCAAGTCTGATTTAACAATTCTCTTTGTGGCTTTGCTTTTCTGTCCACAGCTTCATATATTTACAAAAGGATAGATACATGAAGACTTCTGATAAAGTATAAAAAATAACTATCACTATACATGCCTGTATACAATTGAAGAAAACTGTATTAACAGAAAGAGTAAGTTATAAAAATCTCTCTGTACATTAAAGTCATGACAATGTCAGCTGCTAGTATTTTATAAGTCATTGTCATTTATTGCACTAAGGAAAAATACAAACCTCATTCTGCATTAAGAAAGCAGTGTTTAGCTCTCCAAGTAATATTGTGAAAGTAAAAGTTGGTATCCACAAAGCTGAATGAGAACTGTTATGAACTGCTTACAAGTAGCACACACTGCACAATTCACCTGCTGTCAATACTGACATGACAGTGCATTCCTGAAGCATTCCAAGTTAATAATATTCACAAGCAAAACAAAAGTTATGTTTGCTTGGCAGCAGCAAACTGGAGTCTTGATAGAGAGCTGGACTGCACTGGGAGAGGTTCTCTCCAGACCACCTCCTTTGAACACCTCAAGGTGGAATTAGGAGCAAGCAAGGAACAGAAAGCAGAAGCAGAGCAACCCAGATCTGCTCCAGCCCAGTGGCAGGGAAGGGGTTCCTGGCTCCCCTGCAGGTCACACAGCTTCTCCTTGAGCCCACAAAAGGTAACACATGGATCATCTGAAGGAGGAAAAGAAGCAGCCATGTGGGCAATGCAAATGCATTGACATTGCATTGCATATACAGATTGAGAATATTTTTTCCAACTCAGAACTTTAGTTTGGAAGATTTATATCTTAACTATTTTTTCTTTGATTGTTCTTTCTCTATTAAAATTTAAAGGAATTAAGTTGCTATGGAGTAGATCAACTGGTGTTCCTGTTTTGATTTTTATGAGGATGTCTGCAGAAAAGTACCCGCTCCTAATTCCTTGCAATTATTGAATTATGAAATGTAAAAAAAAAATTAGCCACAGGGCTTTTTTTTTTTAATCAAACATTCTTTAACCAGATGTGGATTTTTTTTCATTTAATATATTATATATGCATATATTTAGCAATGCTTTTGTAAAGGGTAAAGAGTCCAAAAAAATAATATATTCAGTTCACAGTAGAATGAGTCCCAGACAGAAAATCCCCAATATTCAGCTGTTGCTGCTACAGTTTATGCATGTATCAGTTTCAGAAGAAGAAAAAGAACAAGTTCAAATAACAAAACAATTGATCAGGCAACAAAGGAACATAGAAAATAAGACAACAGCAAAAATTAAGTAAATATACCTGAGAACATCTCTTGTGTGCATGGAAGCAGAAACAAACTTCATTTTTTTTGTGAATGTCCAGTTTTCTCCTCTGAGCACTCTGCTGCCACAATATCCCACCCCCTTCCCCAATATTTCTAGATAAATATTTACATTATAAATTACCTAGAGCCAGGAAGAACTACTGAGTTCCTCCCAGCTACACATCCCTGAGTCTGGATGTGCAGAGAGAGTGGGCAACAAGGTCAGGCATGCAAAATAATTATACATAGAAATATTTGAAGAAACAAGACAGAAATAGACACTCTTTGCTCAATCTCCCTCTACTTCTGCTTGTTAGGTGCTGTGTTCCTGGAGCAGAAAGAGAGAAAAGCAGAGACAGAGGGCACTCACACATTCAATCCATGCCCCAAACAGCCACAGCATCACTGCCTCTGCACACTCCTGCCCTGCCCTTCTGGAGGGACACCCCTTCACTCAGAGCCAGGAGCAGGACACAGGTGAGGACAATGCCCAGCCCTTGTCAGAGCCACAGAGACTCTTCCTAAATATCCAAGACATTTTGACCTCTCATCTTGGTACATTATTAAATAAACAGGTCTATCAGGAAGGGCTGTGAGAAAGCCATAACAGGACACCATACCCCAGATGATAAATGACAGTCATCTCGGAAGGTCCCCAAGCCAGAGACATCTCAGTTAGACAGAGAACCTCTCTAACACAGAGGAGGAAGGTGCCACATTTCCCCCAGTTCTGTGTGGAGCTCAGTTCAGTTAGTCATCCCACGTCAAACACAAAAAAACAATGCAAATTTAAAATCAAGCTACATTCCAACAATTAATTTAACAATAACGAGTAAAAAGGGTATGTTAGAAAAATTCAAATTTACCAGTATCACTTGCTTAGAACTGTATTAAGTTTGAAGTACAAGATAGATGCTTCTAACTTCTCAATTAAATAAAAGAAGTATTGATTAAGTGATGACAGTAAGTTATATAAGACTTTTTTCTCCAGAATTTCATGCAGCTCTTTTTATAGTAGGCTCAGTAACTCTGATGTTTATAGATCAAGAGAAAAGTTAACCAAAACCAGCTATTCAAATATTCCTAATCCTAAAGCTTGTTTTAAATTACATATGTATTTCAATTCACATGTTCACTCATTGAAAACTGAGATCTCAACATGTTACTCTGACATTTCAGCCAATCCAAGAAAAAGACATGAACACAGCTCTTTAGGAACCCCTCAGTATAGGAAATGCCCTGGAAAGGGCCTCCTAGATTATTTAGTGATTGCTAACACCATACAGATACATGCACAACAATGGCACATGATGGGAAGAGCCATTTCATTTCCAGTTTAATTGCAGACCAGTCATATATGCTGGTATTTCAATACTGCCCTTCAAGTTCCATAACTTCTTTCCTTTGTCATAAGATTGGCTCTCCACTATCTTTACCACTCCAGAAGAACTCTCTCACCCATCCTACACTGAATTTAGCATTCTTGAATAGGGCTGATCAACAATGTACAATAGTTTTAATACTTATCTTTCCTACTGGAAATGCAACAATGCAATATCTGATGACTACTATGAACCAGATTGTAAATTCTTTGGCCTAGAAAAACTCTCAACCTATCCCCATGAACAAATGATGGGATTAGCTCTGAGCAGCATGAGAACCCCAAATGGCCAGATGCCATAATGACTGAACTGCTCTCATGTTGGTGAAAAGCAGAGAGCTGAAAGTCACATTTGGCATTTTAGTAACACCATAGCCTGTAGCTCTGTTAAGTGATAACATTTTTTCTATTGTTCTGAGCAGCACATTCATTCCCTACTGTACAACTTACATAGTGCTGTTCTCTTTCTGAAAGTGCCAGCAGCAAGAAGACAATGAGCAGGGATTAATGGTATGGAGGCAGGTGGGCTGCATGAACAAAAAAAAAAAAATTGCAGCACTGGTGAAGAGACCAGAAACACTAGAGCTGCATATGTGCAATTCTCATCTCTTCTTGCTCCTGAAGCAACATAACTCTAAGGGATGGCTCAGCTTAGAAAACTAATATGAGCTAAAAGGAAAAGGAAGAAGGTATCCCAGACTGAATAGCTTTAATAGGTATGGACAACAAGGACAAATAAGGTTAGACCTTTACCAAGATACTTAGCAGGATCTTATGTAAATACATTTCTAATATAAAAATTGTCTTTCTCCAATATTATTGTTTCTCTTTACTCATCTATCCTTTTTCCCCTTACATTTCTTTTCACATAAATCCTTGGACTCAGTATTTGCAAATGGAAAAAGATTAACATATTTTAAATATGTTCTTTTTATCAGGTTTGAAGAGTGGCTGAAATAATTCATCTGGCTTTTTCTGGACAGATGAAATAAGAAATGGTCACACCACCTAATACATTATTACCTAATGTATGTTGTCAGTAATACCCCTTTCTGTTTAATAGAGCAATGGCTATGTCTTGTGCAGAGGTCAGGATATTTCCAGCCTCCCTGTAGATTGTCTGAATGAAGATGTGCTGATAGAGTATTCTCTGCATTTCTGGAGATGTACTGATAAGGCAGCCTGTGCTTTTGTTCTAGCCCACACATGGGTTGTCATCATTCCCTGTATATTTTGTCTTCTTAGCAGCAGGGGAAAAGATTGCATCTGGCAGATATTTCAGCCTAAATTTAAAACAATGTAAGCCTTAATATTTTTACCTGAATCGAAGATTCATAGATTTTAAGCACCTGTCAAGATATTGTCAAAGCCTGTGAATGGGCAAGGTTCAGAACCTTTGCATCTGCACTTTGATAAAGCCTCCTGCTCTGTGAGTTATCATCTTTTCAGTTTAGGCAGTAGTTTCTGTCCTGGCTGCTCTCTTCAGAACATGTAAATAGTGAGTGCATGGAGTAAGAGTTCTGAAGTAAAGTTGTAACAAATAACTTCTGTGATCTGTTGAATCACATATTTTAAGTATAAAAGGTGCCATAATGATGATTTAGTCTGACCTCTTAAATGATGCAGGGCAAGGAGTTGCAGTGGGCAATTTCTATATTAATAATCTCTGTATGACTTTCACCATATTTTTAAGAAAGTTATCCTATCTTACTTCTTCACATGATGAAGAAGTCACCTCATCCCTTGCTGAGTTTTCCCAATGGTCAATTATTCTCACTATTAAAATTTCTGATTTATTTCTAGTTCAAATTTGTCCAGCCTCATCTACTAACCACTGGATCTCATTACACCTTTCCCTGTTAGATTAAAAAGGCATCTACCACCAGAAATGCCTTTCCTGTACAGTTACTTAAATAGCATAATCAAGTCACCTTTTAACCTTCTCTTAGATAAACTAAACAGATTGAGTTCAATTAAAAAGACTCCATTCTGCCTTCAGAAAAAAGGAGCAGAGGTACTCTTGGGAAAAGTTTCATGAAATAAACCACATTAATTCAACAGATTTTTTTTCCAAAGCTTACTCTACAGTTGCATGTGACTTTGTTTCACTTACTAACATCTGGCAGAAACAGCAATATAATGTCTTTTTCCTTTCCTCAGCTCCACAAAAGCACCTGAGTGTGCTAAAGCTGGTTGCTCCCAAAGATAACTTTATCAGTCAGCTTCAGGAGCAGAATTCGTTTGATATTGCAAGTTCCACCCCTGAGATCTGGATGTTATTCAAGGAGAAAGCTGGACATTTAGAACTGGGGCTCAAAAACACAAGCAAGCTGAGTAGGACGAATAACAATAGAGAAGCATGTTTATACAAGTTGGATTCTAGCAGATTCACAAACTTATTGGAGACCAGGATTCTAAGTCAGTAGCCACTTCTGGATTTAGACATCTAAGTCATACACTTATAGAAAGTTTTTGAAGTACATAAAACTAAATTCCAAAGTATAAAAAAACTAAATTTGAAGTATATAAAACTAAATTTCCAAAAATAAAAGGAAGAAAGAAAAAAAAAGACAACTAATGTCTTTTTAGATGACACTAGAGGAAAAGATAACATCCATTTTACTCTAAAGAGGTTGAAGATAAATATTCAGATTATTTTTAATTACATTACAAAGACAGAAAAAAAAGAAATTGAGTATGTGTATGACTTTTTAAGCCACTCATCTAGCAAAGAGTCACAGCCTTGTACTCAATAAGGGTTTAGTACAAAATGAATTAGCAGGCATAAAAACAAGGACTCCTTTCAGATTAAGCGGAGGAGTAAAGCAAGAGTGGGGCCAAGGCTGGTTCAAAGCAGAAAGCTGTGCTGGGAGCCATGTTGTGGCAGTTCTGTGTTCTCTGTTCTTGGCATGCCTTTTGCAGCTGCAGGGTGCTTGGAGCTCTGGGCTTTGTGCTTTTCAGAACCCTAACCCTAGGTGTAACCCTAACCCTTCCACTAGGCAGTAAAAGCAGCCTTGGGCTAAGGCTGATTCAAAGGAGAAATCCATGGAGGAGGCCATATCGTGGCAGTTCTGTGTTCCCCTTTCACATGCCTTTGGCAACTGCAGTAAACTTGGAGATCTTGGCTTTTCAAAAACCTAACCCTAGGTAAAACCCTATCCTAACCCTAGCCAGTAAAAGCTGCATGGGTGTGAGGCTGGTGCCAAGTAGAAAGCTGTGGAGGAAGGCATGTTGGGCTGTTTTGTGTTCCCCATGGCATGCCTTTTGCAGCTCCAGTGTTCCTAAAGCTCTGGGCTTTGTGGATTTTGGAACCCTAACCCTAGGCATAACCCAACCCTAACCCTAAGCAGAACAGTAAAAGCAGCCTTGGGCTAAGGCTGCTGCCAAGAAGAAATCTGTGGAGGGAGCCATGTTGTGGCAGTTCTGTGTTCCCCTTGGCATGCCTTTTGCAGCTCCCCTCCTTTCTGCTTGGCAACAGCCTCACCCCCTTGCACCTTTTGCTCCCTCACCTACGTTATGCCTAGGGTTAGGTTTCCAGAAACCACAAAGCCCAGAGTTCCAAGCACACTGCCTATGCAAAAGGTGTTCCAAGGGGACAGGGAACTGCCAAAACATGGCTTCCTCCACAGCTTTCTCATTTTATCCAGCCTTAACCCAAGGCTGCCTTTACTGCTGTAGCGAATTTGGAAACAACATACCATAAATACAGGCCTTGACACAAACACTGAGGTAGCAGGTCAGCGTGGGCTGAAATGGTGAGCAAATATTGGGATGGGGCCACATCCTGGGAGTGAACACATCTTTGCCAAAAACAGCATTTTCCAATTAAGAATTTTAAAGCATTTTAAGGAGAGCAATAAAGCATTATTCTCTTCAGTTTATGAATAAGGAAACTGAAGAATGGTATGGCAGCTTACTTAATGTCACACAGTAAGATGTAAAGACAGAAGAAGCAGACCCCAGGTCTCTTGATCACAAAATCTCTCCATTTCATTTAATGAACTTGTCTCCCAGATGCAGAGAGATATTATAGTGCCTTAGGGCAAATCCAGATTTTCCTATCTAAGCAGAATGTGAATCAAAATGGATAAGGAACTGCATCCTAAGTAAAACTCTTATTTAAGATATAAAAATGCAGAAATGTTCTTTTAAATGTCAAACAGTTTGGAAAAAGACCTTTGTTCAGAAGTGGAGAGGAGTTTTTCTTCCTGCCTCACCCTCTACAATCTCAGTATATACATTTAAGATGAGCTACTAATTTGGGTACTTGAAATTTTATACATTAGGAAGATGCAGGAAGCTGGCAGCATGGGAAATCTAGAGGTGTGAAGCATAAATAACTGGGCACTTTCAACATTTGTGCAACTAGAAACATCTTCAAGAATGGCACAGTGGCCTTGGCAGGTGAGCCCTAAGATGGAAATACATGGGAGGAAGTCGGAAAAAAGTTGCAGGACAATTTCCAATCCACATGTCATGGGTAACCCTGTACTTGCAAAAGGTGTCAGTACTGTTAATAGTCAAGAAACATTAAGGCAAGAGCGAGCACAAAGGAGAGCAGAAGGCAAAGCATGGTGCTGTCCACAGCACCACACTTGTTCAGCACTGCCACCAGCAGACCTGCAAAGACTGGAAAAATACTGCTCTGATTTCATTTGGCCCACTTAAAGATTTGGAGGAAACAGAAATACATCTTTATTTAATGTTCTAAACTGCTCTCTGTGTATGGGGAGATAGGACAGCCATGCCAGTTAGTGTTCAATCTGCACATTATGTTTATGTGAGCTTACATCTTTTTAATGAAGCACGGTTACACTTACAGCAGTTTGCAGCTTCCCCAGGAAACCATTGGAAATGGGACCTGTGCCCAACTGTTTTTATCCCAGTTAAGTAAATAAATGAAATATGCTAATTAGCACCCTATTAGTTCACAGCAGGGAGTAATCCAGGGTACTTTTATTGGAAATTATTCTGTCATTCAGGAAGCTGCTCTGTAACAGAATGCAAACTGGCCCAATTTCCTCTTTTTACCAATGGTGGATGTCATCCAAATAGTGGAGATGCCACTAAGCACAATATGTAGGACACAGTGGTGTTGCATGAAACCTCCTTTCAGTCTCCCAAGAGTCTGGCCTAGAGATGCTGTCTGCAGTTAGATTGAGGGGTTGTTTTGTCAAGCACACTTTGAAGCACATAGTTTATTTTCCTCCCTACAACTGGCATTTCAAATATTGCTCCAGAATACTTTCTGAAACTTATTACAAATCCATATTAATGTTGACTATTTTTGGTCTTATTTGCCAGAAATACTGAGGCTGGGACACACCAGAGGTACATCTCCACAGAACAGGAAAATTTTTCATAAAAAAAAGTCATAAATTCCAAAATACTGCAAGAAAGAAATGTTGGTTTTTCATAATTTATATTAAAAACATAGTTTAATGGATGTAATTATAGATATAATTATGTAATGTCATGTGGATGTAATTATAGATATTTTTCCTCTCTGCTAACAAAGTAGAGTTACCAGCCTGGTTAGTGCAGATCTTTAAATCAGCCTGGCAACAAGATGACATTGGAAGTAATGCAGGCACTGATAAAAAAAGTAGCATGTTTTCCAATCCAGTCTTTCAGAAACACCCATTTTCAAAGAGCTTCGGGGCTTTTGGGGATTAGACACTGTGACACATCTGTCAGGTTGCCAGTAAGCATGTCAAAATCTCCATCATGGTTTGAGTTATGCAATGAAGCTTACTTATGTTATAGAGATACCAGTAGCACACCTTTCTTTTGTTATCAAATTTATATGAAAAGTTACAGGGATTACCTTGGATTTTCTGACTGCCATTTAAACCAGAGAGGGACTTCAGTTTTTATTCTGCTGAGCAGAAAGGCAGTTTTGAGTGAGTTCCTTGTAAAACTTCTAGGTCTTCCTTCTGAAAAGGGCTACATTCAAGCATTATTATATTGCATAGATTTAAGGCTCAAAATACAAATTTTTTTGTATTAAAAATGTCACAATTTATGACAAGCAATTTTGGTTTTATTTAAGCAGTTGAACCTTTCAATTGACACAAGATCCAGTTTTGTTTTGTATGAATTACACTCTTAATTCATTAATAAAGTTGTGCTGCTCATGTTCACTATAGATCCTGCCACAGTTATTAAATCCTGATGTCCATTTACACCATAATTGCAGCATTTATATACATAAGTGCTAGCCACTGGAACAAGCATTTCAAATTTCAAAGGGTCAATTTTAAAGTTGGAAAATTCAGATTAAGGAAAGGAAAGCAACCTTGAGTAGCACACCACAGTCCTCTAGCATTTCAAATCTACACTAAATACACGTTCAAAAGGGAATTTTTCTAACATAGAGGACCATACTACCAAGTGGCTGATGTAATATGGGTCTTCTGCCTTCAGTTTAGCAGTGCCAGTTAGGTCTCCCAAGGATGAGGTCGCCCAGGTCTTGCTGATGCTGTCAGGAAAGATAGTTTTACTCTGTATGCTTGGAATCCCTGACACAATGTGACTCCAATTCTCAGGGATTCTCTCCTTTAATATCTAATAATATTGTGTATCCAGGACTGTTCACAAACATGCCCAGTGGGTTTGGTCAAGATAAGTTTACTTCATTTTTATTTTTCTTTTACAACTGAGATGCTATGGTCTTCAGTGAAAACTAAAGAGGCAACATCAGTGACTCGCAGCATGATGTGACTGGACTCAAAGGACTATTTACAGATTTGTAGAGAATATATAACACATAGTTCTTTCTTTGGGGAATAACCCTTTTTATCATTAGAATACATGTTTTCCCTCATGCAGAAGAAGACTCTGGGATTTCTCAATACAAAACAAAAGCTCAGAGCCCCTGCAATGTGACACAAAAGAGGGTGGCATTTAGGCAAATGGAGCAGTTAAGATAACTGCAGCCCTCAGACCCAGCACTGCTCCTGCACACAGCTGCACAAATACCCAGGGAGGCAGCCCTGACACAGACCCTGCTGTCAGGTGCAAAACCCACCTGTGGAGTACCCTGTGAATACCCTCATTCCACATCTGAACTCGGAGCAGATCCGAGCCCATCTGTTCCTTCACTACCGGCAAACGTTCGCCAAGGAAGGACTAAAAGTCTTCATGTGTCTCACCAGTAGATGATATCATTGACTCAGCATCAGAGAACACCAGAACATCCCCAAAGAAGTCAGGAGGACTGAAACACTGCACTGCTGGCAAGGAGACACCACGGTCAGTTTAGCATTTATCTGCTGCAGTAACTGTGGAACACGTAGTTGAGTATGTCTGCTACATACATTTATTTAACCTATTGAAAAGTCATGTGGAGAGGAGAATGAGCTCTGAATGCTTTTACACATTTACAGTTGCTGGGAAAAACATTTGTCTTTAAATCCACATGTTCAATATATCCATCTCACTTTGAGTCTGGCCTTCTGAAAGGAAAATTCACAGCCTGGCATTGGGGATGAAATAAAAAACAGAGAAAAATCCCTATTGACACATTAAATTAGACATGTTTGCAGGGCCACCAGAGATAGCAATTACTCTGCTGCAGCTTCTGTGGACATATTACAGCAGAAAACACTGACTGCTACCAGGTAATTCTACCTGCTAATTACTTGGGAAGACTCAGGTACTAAACTGACCTGAATGTTTTCACGGGTCCTGGGACCCATTAAAAGAAAGAACTTTCAAAAGCCACATAGTGATGCTGACAGGAACTCTGGAGCTGTTGAAAATCCATCAAAAAATATTCTTGCAGTATAATGATTAGAGTTTCAGTCAGCCCCAATCTGTGCAGGCATTCACATTTCTCAGCAGTTATAACAAAAAGAAGTGCTTTAATGGGGTGGTGATTAGCCCCCCACCCCCATATATGTATGTGTGTGTGTATATATATATATATATATATATACACATATTTTTTTTTATATTTTTCCTTTTTTTTTTTCTTGCAATTCTGATTAAAAAGTGCCTGCAGCCCCTGATGTGTGTGCAACACACACAGTCCCAAGCACAGACCACCCCAGCACACAGGTGGCTTTGCTCCTGCAGAATGGCCCGGCTTGCCTTGCCCCAGCAGGATGGGTGGGCCCTGTGAAGGCATGTCCCCAGTGGCACAGTGAGCTCTGGCACAACTTCTGAGCCACCAGGACTGGGGAAGCACAGAGGGAGCTCCAGCACTGCTCAGAAGGGCTTGCTGGGGGGGATAAAACAGATTGTCACGTCCAAACTGTTAACTCTCCAAAGTGATGACTTGCAATTTTTTCGGTGCCATGCTGAAACAATACCTACAAAGGTCAGAGTTGGGAACCCAAGTTGCAAACAGCTTTCTCCTGTGGCAATAAGCTCCCTAATCCTCCTACCAAGAATGTTCTGGTCAGAAAATCTTTCTTTGACAGCTATTCACCAAAAGAACAGTTAACCATGGAATGTCCAAAAAGAACCCCAGACCAAGGTGCAAGCGTCTTTCTATCTTAAAAAAGGTTCTGCATGCAATTACCAAGGCAGAAAAAAACACACAGAAAGCATAAGGAAGCTTTGTGTAAATAAATCTACATCTACCACCACTTTCCATCCAGCACACGTACCCCATGGGGGACCAGGGTTGTCCAGTGTCAGGCAATAAATCAGGCTGAGGTATCCTGGTCAGGAGCACACAGCAAACATTACAGACACACTGTTAAGTTCACATTTATAAGCAGCATTTCTTTCAGTGTCTTCTACAGTACAAAGGTAAGGGGAAAAATTTGTCAGAGCTCCAATACACAGGCAAAGCCCAGATAATCCAGGACCCAGAAAATCTGCATTTCACATCTAAAAATTCAAATCTTCTATGACAAAGACAACCTGCCATTTGCCATTCTGTAAGAATTTCGGTATAATTAAATACTGCTAGAGATGCAAGGAAAGATGTGTTATTTCCTGTGAGGAAAAAAGGGTGACTTAGAGGTTTTTAATATTATAGTTATTGCTTTTCAGAAAGTCTCCTCAGGAAACATCAGAAAATCCCTTCTCTCCAAATAGACAAGCCTAAAATTACAGATTCATTAAATCAGTGTGTGGGTAAGAAGTTTCTTCATATAGTATCACTATCAGAAAAAAACACAACCTCCTTTCATCTGGTGAGGCTGAGCAATCTGTAACAAAAAGAGAATATATAAACAAAGCACACTGCTCCCTTGCACAGTCTTTGCTGTCAAAACTTGCTCCTGCCCAGGGTCCATTTCTCAGTCCTACCTACATTTAAACTACCACCATCCCAAACTTATTTTGGGGTTGCATTAAACACATCAGGATGTACTTATTTAGTGAGCAGTGATGCCACCAGCCTTTCAGCTTGATACCAAAAACATCTGATCAAGGCTCTACTACAGAATTTAATCCACTAGGCAGCTGCCTAACATGTGAAAATATTCTCTACACAGGGTGTCTTATGACACTTCTGAATAAAACTATTCTCTTTACTATATCCAACAAAGAGTCCATTAATCTTTTCTTTGAGGTTGCAGTATACATGAAATTATTAAGAACAATGCAGCAGGAACATTAAATAAATAATAATTGAGATAGATAGATAGATAGATAGATAGATAGATAGATAGATAGATAGATAGATAGATAGATTAGATAGATATAGTTTAGGTCAACCCAGTTATCACCTAGTGAGTGTAACAAAAAAAGTATGGAGTAAACATTTCCATAAATACTTTGAACTGCACTAATCTGCCTATTCCATCACACTAATCTAATTTATTTCAGCCAGTAAACAAACAAAAAATGTGAGCTGCTTACATTTTCCCCCAAATAATATCCCTTCACCTCTGTGACCACCAAAACTCTTGGCCACATTTAACCAGATTTTGGTAAACATTACCATGAGAATTTTTTTTTTCTCCTCCAGACTTCAGTTCTCTTCTGTAAAATGAGCAGCTATTATCAACATGTGAGTTCTCCAGCTAGAAAGGGAACCAGGTGTCCAAATCAGAACTCAGTGGAAGCTGATAATTATGCATGTCTAGGGATTCTCTGGTTGAGTGGATTTTGCTACCTCCAGAGCCAACACACAACTCCTGATAACAAGGCACAGAGGTAGCAGCTGCCCTCTGCCTTAGTACTTCTGTGGAGATGCAAACCACTTGATGACAGCTTGGTTAAAGCTGCATTTTTAGATTCTTGCTTATGACTACACCTTGCTTCAACAAGGTCCTCAGATCTGCATGCTGTTTTCAACAGAACAACAGTCTCACCAGAAACAAAGATCACAGGGCCTTGAAGTTAAAGCTACATTTGAGGCCCTGCTCAGTGGCTGCTTCTTCTCCCAGTGCTCTGCATGCCAGAGCAGCTGCTGCAGGGGTGCAGAGGGGGCTGCATGTGCAGTGAGCTGGTGTCACACCCCTGCACATATGCTGAGGAAACAGAAGGATTCTCCTGATGCATCTGCGAGTACAGGACAGGCAGATTTGTTTCCCTAAGAGCTGCGCCAAGTTCCAGCAGTGATCTGTAAGAAAATTATTTTCTTTCTAGGCTCTGTTACTGATATATAATCAGCAGATAATACTTGCACAACATTTCACCAACTTGTGGAATATTGCAAACATTAATATCCATAGAACCCAATGAGCAGGGGACTGAGAAGACTTACTAATGCTACTCCAAGACCACCCCCAGTGGCTCATTAGCAGTTGACTTTACAGTTATACATGCAATTTTCCACATGGGCCACCTCCTAGGGAAAACAGATGGTGAGAAAGAGCCTTCTTTCCCCTTACCACCATCCCTGCAAAGAAGTAACTTCTCTATTTTGACAGGTATTTTCCCACTATTAACATTTAACTTCACAAAAAAAAAAAAAAGTATTGGTATGTCTTGGACAAATAAACAGCTATACCCAGGAGAAACTAACACTTTCAAAACAAAAGAGATATTTCTATATTTGAAAAATTATATATCTATTTTTGCCTTTTTTTGTGTGTGTTTTCAGGAAGCTTGCAATTGTTAGAGGCATATTTGGTCAGTGCTTCAGCTGGACAGTAACATGTTTCTGTTCAGTAGATGACAAATGAAATTATCTTTTATATCTCTCATTGGTTTATGTATTTCTTGGCTTTACCAATTCTGTTCTCACAGATGTCCAGGAATGCAAAAGAATTAAAATGTGTAGCTAACTCCAGCAGCACAATTCTGCCTCTGACACAACTCAGATAAAACTGTGTCATATATAAATATTTTACTGAGTCCATGGATAATTTCTGTTCCACATCATGGCAGTGGTCCTAATGTCAGAGAGGGCAAGTAAGGCTTGTGGTTCTCCTTTCACTATGCAATAATATTTATCTGTGAGGTAAAACCACATCTGAATCACTGAGCCTTACTTTCACCTGACACGTAAATTTAGATAAAGCCACAATGACAAAGCTTCCTTCTTCAACCTTGACACAAAATATTCCAAAAAGACATTAAAAGGAGGGACTATCTTTTTCTGAAAGACAGAAATGTTTTTCACCAGTCAAACATGTCTCATAATTGTTTTTGTGCTTGTGGGGTGAGCTGGGGGGCTTTAGGGGGTCTAAACCAGCTAGCTCTGCACCCAGGGCCCCTGTTCCAATCCCACATAGACAGGAACAAAAGATGGAGATGCCCTTTCCCTCTAGGAAGCCATGTCCTACTTTATTTCACTTGGTAGGAGACACCAGGTGATCCAGGGGACCTTCCAGGTGGAACAGAGGGAGTGGCCTCCTCCCAAGGGGATTTTAAGCAGAGGGAAAGGGGGGCAGAGGAAGGGGACTACAGCCAATGGGATACACGTGAGGAGGGCCGAGGGGAAGGGCAAACCAGGAAGAGACCACCAACACTGGGGCTTAGCAGGGGAAGGAGGAGACCATGTGGTACTACAGGATACAAAGCATGTGAACAGTGCCAACCACCAAACACCCAGTGCAAAACAGCTAAATAACTGTTTAGTGCAATACAACATGTGCTTGCGCTGTAACTGATTTAAAGATATTTTTAAAAAGACAAAGATTTGGATATTTTATTTACAAAAGCTATTGCAGTTTACATCAATTAACTGCTGATGCTTTGAATGGTAGGATGCAAGAGGACCATCACAGGTCTGACACTCTAGAAACCTTCTGCCTCTAGCAGCAAAACCACATACACTAATGAACTGGATAGCTTTTCAATAACAGCTGATTTATATAAACTACAATGGTCTCTACTGAGTTAAATGTATTTATAACACATTGCAAGATATAAATATGCAGCAGGAGGGGACCCCATGCTTTGCATGTCTTTTGATCAGGCACTGTGTTTATTGTCACTCATTTTAAAATCAGATGCCGAAGTAGAAGGGACTTCAATCACAGTAACCCTGTCTCATGGTGGTTTCAGAGAGCACCCTCCAGCAAAATGCCTAATTAGCAGCTTTTTCTGAAGATTTGGGGCACCCAACTTGAGACAATCTGTGTCTGATTTCCAGAGATGCTGAACATTCATAGCTCATGTTGGATCAGAAACAGCACAAGGTAGCTTGCCTTAAGGGCAGAGATGCTTCACAAGACCAGACATTACAAGACACAGGATGGGTGGTCACTTCAGGCTGAACACACACCCAGCAGCAACAGAAAGCATTACATGTTGCCTGATTCCATCAGCATAAAATTAAGTTTCTTTTTTAACAGACAAGCAAAATTAAAAAGCTCTGGTTCGTATTTGAATTGCCGTTTGAAGACTGTGACATCTGTTGTCGAGTTAAGCATAAGCAGCATCTCATATATAGGCTCACTTATCTTGCTGTGTAGTCTCTATATTTTAAGTTGTTCTTAATTTCTATATCTACGACTCAGATTTTGTATAGAAATGTGATTTTGCAAATATAAAGTACATCCAAGAACAACTTGAATGTATTCCTTGCAGCAAGAATGAAACTCAAGAAATTTAGGTACATTTACCAAATGCCTCAATAATAATGCTAGAATTAAAGGGATAGAAGAAAAGAATCTCCTATGCCTCCAGAACTAAGAATATATGTTTCTCTAGCTTTTTTTTTTCCTTTTTTTTTTTTTTTTTTTTTTTTTTTTTTTTTTTCTTTTTTTTTTCTTTTTTTTTTTTTTGGAAAAGAAGGAAAAGAACTAGCAAGATGTAAAGACAGCTACAATGGACTACAGAACAAAACCAGTCACATTTCATCTACTCAGAGTGTCACACAACACACCATATATTTATATCACCACAATTTCAAAATTTAGAAAAGTCAGACAAGAAAGTTTTTGGTTTAGAGAGTGGGCAACTTTTTGCTTGTAAGGAAGTAATATTTTTGTTTGGAAAATCTAATGAAGGGTATTTTTGCTTTATAGATTCTTTTACAGCTGCTGGTTATGTACCTGATGTGACTGTCATTGACAGGAAGATATTGCACTGATTTTTATTAAGGGCAACAAGCATCTAAAGGCTGACCTAAACAAAAACATCATGTTTGCAAATATTTAAATTCACATTTGAATTTAAATGCTTTCAATTACTGAACCACATTTTTCCTTTTTGCCTACAAGGTGTGTGGGCAGAATGATAAAATAGACCCACTGAGGGGGCTCCAGACACCAAACCCTCTAATGGTGGTCTCCAACTGAGAACTATTTGAACTGTTTCAGATATGTGCTCTAGGGAAAGTGAAACAAGCTTCAAAATTCAGATAAATGTTTCTAAAGCTATTGCTTATCTAGCAGAGTTATTGCTTTACAGACAAACATTTCCAATCCATGGTAAGTTGTGGACACTGAAATACCAGCAGGGATAGCTCTCAATTCCCTTGAGCATAAACTAGTCCAGTTGAAAATTTTGCACAGGAAAAATTTTAGCTCATTGTGATTAACAGGTTTCATTGCTACAGCAAGTAACTGGCAGTGTATTTATCCGCTCCACAAATTATTAATATCCTGTGTGCCCATTGCAATATGCTGTTACCAGGTAAGCCCTTTTACTCCCTCTAGAAGGGGCTCAGGAAGGATAAGCAGCACTGCCTTCTCCAATAAATAAATTTGAAAAAAAAAATAAGCTGCCAGCGCACAGAAGTATTAATCTCTTCCACTTGAGAATTATGAAGAGGAAAGTAATATGGTCTGTAAAATGTGCAGGCAGCCCAGGAAGCTTGGTTCAGTGTCACTCCATACCACTGATGTGGTCATGGTGAGACTTCTTAACAGTCTGTAGGAATCTTGGAGAGAAGGGTCAAGATGAGGGGGATGACTTTTCCATGGAATTCACAGTCTAAAGGCATTTGGCATTTCATTCCCCACATTAACAGTTACTTTATAAACATGCCTGCCCAACTACAAGGGATTTTCTCATGAGTTGCCAGCTATTTGTTATAGGTCGGTTCTTGCTTAGAGAGCAAGAGAATAGAGAGGGCACCCATTCCAAAGGGCTGCCTTAGCACAGTCACATACATGTTGAAGTAAAACAGTCAGGGTCACATAGAGAAAATAAAGATCTCCAGTCAGGAATGTCAGTTAAAAACAAACATGATCCCTACAGAAATCTACAGCAGTCTGAGAGGTACCCTACAAATGTGTCTCTCTACTTATGGCTGCATCTTTCTTTGGAATAATTCTTCAAATTGACTTCAACTTGACATGTTCCTGCCTTGAAAAATGTTTCCCTGTACTGTCACCCTACTAAAATGAGAGCTATCATGTTGCTCAACAATTTCAGAGGAGAAATGTCTCACCTAGGGCAGAATCTTCAGGTTTAGAGTCAGTAGAAGTGCAGACTGTCAAATTCTGCTGCAGCAGTTCTGTTCTGGGGTAGTGCCAGCTTTGCCTTAAGAACTGACCCCTAGAAGTACCTGGGGTCTACTAGAGAGGAAGCCCAAACAATGGTATGAACATGACACTTGCTGTTCAGTCTCATAAAGACTATACACAGGTCAATTCTATTTGGAGGGAGCAAAATATTTTCTGTTACTAGTACAATTTGTAGAGTGAGAGCTTAGATTTCACATTAACAACTATGTTCTGAAGGAAATCGTAGAATGTACAGTGTCACCCTCCATACTGCACAGATCCAGGAATTATGAAGAGGTGGAAAAATCCAGCCTGCATTGCTAGGAAAGTTTATAAAAAATTCAGAAGTATTTAATAATTTACACAGTCGGACCACTGACCTTAAAAGTTATGTTAAAAAATTAAGAACCTCAAAAAAAAGCTATTCAAAAATACAGACTACACTTAACATAGATTATTTGTTCCCCAAAACTATTAAGTATGAGTGAATTTAATAAAAAATTACGTATGAACACAATTACATGCATAAGTAAGTGTGATCAGATCTGAGAACTTCAGAGCTCAGCTGTGCAGCATCAGGCTGAGACAGTGAGTGAGTGTGGCACCTATGGGAAAAGCCTCTCTGGGGCACTAACAATTCTCATCTGTGCTCAGCTGCTGCCTGGCACAATGCTGAGGACATTTGCAGCCCAGCAAAATATTTATTGTGAAACTCATCTGAATTTAGATTTCATTGCAAATCAGACAGCAATCCCTTTCTCTACCATACCTCACGTGTGAAAAATTATCTCTAAACGTCAGATCCTTCCTTCCATCTTATTACACCTAATCCATTCATCACACAGGCCACAGTAAAACAACATCTGAACAAGGATTTAAGAAACACAGCTATGATCTGAAATCTGGCATAAAAAAGGATGTGCTTATTAAGTGTCACTAACATGGCATTCAATGGAATAAGTGTTAACATCCTACCTGAACAAAATTCAAAACTCAATTAAGAATGACGAACATATTCTTCACATCTCATTAAAAGTATTATACAGATTTATTGGTACAGAATACCAGTAATTTGGTCAGTTGGCTAGCAATTAATCCCTAGGTACAAACTCTGTAAAGTACTTCATGATTCACTGTGAAGAAGTAAGTACACACTGTAAAAATAACAAGCCCTTCACTTGAGAGGAAATATTTGGGTTTCAGTTAAAAAAAAAAAAAAAAGAGAGAGAAAAAACCAGTGCTAACTTGCATGCATGAGAAGGGTATCTTTGATTGCCAGGTGCTGAAATATGTTGCTCAATTTGTCTTGACTTAGGAAGTGCTCTCTGATCTCAAAATTGTTGATGCTAAAAAAAAAAAGAGCATTGTCTTAAAAGAGCATTGTCTTAAAAGAGCAAAGCAGACAGCACTATAAAAATAATGAGCTGAGAAGATTCTTAAGCCCTTTACATAATAGAACCTCTCACTGCACTGAGGAAGATTCCCTCAAGGCCCAGTGTAGCTCTTTACTTTTATTTTGGTTTAAACAGGCAAACACCATAGCATCAACTAAAAAGGCCACTTATTTACTAAGCATTCAAAGTCTACAGCAGTTAAGAGGATTAATTGTCTTCATGCATATGAAATTTAAACATAGGAGATTAAAGACAAACCTACCTGGTCACACACAACTAACTTCAATTAACCTATCTGTACCCCCTAAGCATTTTGTTAATAAGCACAGACCACTGGTCCCAATTCAGATGCTGATCTTGTGACAAGTTTCCTCCATGTGAACTGAGACAGGAGCACTGTCAGAACACAGCTTCAGAAGGAAAATGGAAAAAAAAAAAAAAAAACCTCTTGGAATAAACTGTAAAGCAGCAGCTGCAAGAATATGCCAGCTGGACCACAGTGGAAAGCATACATGGAGACCTCCACAGCTACTTTCCAAAACTACTGGAATTTAAGCATCCAAACATTGAAAGCAACTTGAATTTATTTTGAAATTTGAAAACAACTCTGACTGCAATTGATGGGACAGGAAATGTTACAAGCTATAGCTGCTCCATTCATTTCAAAGACACCACAGTGCTGAAGTGATTTATATCTATCACATTAAACATCTCCTAATGGCAACTGCAGCCATTTTATTCTTACATAATTAAATTAATAACAGTCAAACTTCAGCTCTGCCTGGTTACAAAGCTGTGTTCTTTCTGACCTTCACCACATAAGAGGTTGCCAGCAAAGAGCTGTACTTAGTCTTGAATAGTACACACTTGTCAATATTGGTTTTCAGTATTAGAATCAAGTCCAGTTCTTCTTAGTGATGCCTTTTCCACAATAAAATACTATCTTGAAATCTTCCTGGGTTGTACTAATTGCAATCATTGCAATAGACCAATGTCTGGGAGGGTGGGGGAGGGAGGAAGCCTTAAAGGCTCTTGTTAAAGATTGTCAGTCTTGTAACCATGGAGTTTATTTACCCAGAATGTACAGGACTTGTCCATAACAAAGACACTTTCATCTAATCATATGAGCAACCTATTTTTTATCCTGTAAGGGCAATTGAACACTGGAACACATTGCCCAGACAGACTGCAGTGTTTCCATCCTTGAGGATGTTCAAAACCCAGCTGGACACAGCTATGAGCAACCTGTTCCAGCTGACCCTGTTCTGAGCAGGAGGGTTGCACTTCAGGATCCTGTCTACCCCCATTGCTCTCTGATTCTGCAGCAACTGTTATAATAGTGGTACCCACTGCTTCAGTCCCCCAGCAGAACAGCAGCAACAAGCCCCCTCCCCACAAAGTCAGAAACCTCTGTAACTCATCTGTGGTATGGATGTTTCCCTGCTACCTATCTTCTGATACTTCTGATTTCAAACCACAGCACCACTTTGAGCAGCACCCCCCAAAAGTATCATAGTACAAGTCCCACATTCCACACAAGATGTCATGGATTTTTTAGGGGTTTTTTTAACAATGTTGTTAAAACACTGCCATTGTTAGTACCAATTTTTTAGCAATGATACCACTGCCATTGTTGGGTGTTTTAACCATGGTACCAATGGTCACACTGTGTGCCTTTCCAGTGAACAGGGCAAAGTACAGGGCCTGTACTAAATTAGGTGACAAAGGAGAGTCACATAGCAAAACTGAACCTAGGATCTCTAGCTGTTCTGATTAATAGCTTATTAGAAGGGGTCTTGAGATCATACCAGTTTTAACCACCAGTTTCATTTGCAAAAGTGTCTATTCAAACAGATAATTTTCCTGCTAGCCCTTTGTAGGTAATTGTCTCAGCCAACTGCAAAGCACTGTGAATTTTACTCCTCCCTCTGAAGTGCTGGCAGCATTATTGTCTAATTTCACTAATTTCCAACCCATTACACCTGCACAAGCCCATGTGCTCTTCATAGAAGCAAACAATATCAGAATTTGGCCTGATCTTCTGTGATGGCACATAAAGAGCATCCCACAGAAATTGTGCAGAATTGCCAGTTCAGAAGGGAATACCTGGCTGACACAGCTCCCCTCCCCTGAAGCCAGGCCTTTCCTGCTGCACACTCTTCCTACTAACTCTCCACATAACTCTAGGTACCTGAAGGAATCCAGAGCTCTAGATTAGGAGTGCTACCTTTTTTTTTTCATCCAATTAGAGTAACATATCCTCTTCTAAATAAACTGCAATTAGAGCAGTTCTGGATAGCTGCTCTAATGTCTGGTCTCAAGTGTATCACTTTGGCCATAGGAAAAATTAGTTCATTAGTAAAAAAGTGAAGAGTTTCAGGGTAAGAAATTTTATGTATTCTCTCCTGCAACATTTCATGGCCAGACAGCTGACTTCATGATTTCTGGGCATCCAAATTTTGGACATAGAAAGATAACAGTAAATCTAATTGATGACAGATCGACCATGGCACATTTCAACAGTTTCTCAGTGACTGTAACCTTTCTGCTAATAAATAAATGCAGTAAACCTGTGGGAGTTCTTTAAAATAGAAATGGTTAAATATCCGGTGAAATACAGACTTGAGGCAGAGATGAACTCTATGTACCTCTTGCCTGTAATTTCTTTAAATATTTAGGCAGGGCCAGTGAGTTTTTTGCCCCATTTTTAAAGGAACAAAATTATATATCATGTGAAATCATTTTCAAGTCATCTAGTGTAGATTCCCTGGTTTATGTTTCCTTCTTGAAGGCTCCTTCACTAAAGCTTTGTATATGACAACATCTGGAAGTGCTGTAACATGATTCTAGAATCAGGGAACAGGTTTATTGTTTGAGGTTTTTTAAAAGTAGAGCTTCAATAATGTAGCAAACACTTCACAAAAAAAAAAAAATCAGCACTCATTTACAATAATTCTCTCCTATTTGCAAGCAGAACACATTTAGTGTAAATATCACTAGCAGAGTAAAAAAATCAGGAACCAGAACCTTAAAAAAAATTTTTACATCATGTCGTGATTTTTGCAAAATTGAAACTTAGTCATAGAAGTAAGCTCTTATGTGGTACATAAATTATATCAGAATATATATCAAAATTAAGAGGACAAATTATTAGAAAGTATTGTGTGGTAGCTACATAGGAAAAGAAAATGCAATTATTCATTTAATAATATCTTTCCCTAGCAATTATGTATTTTAGACAGAAACAGTCTGACCTTGTACACAGTCATGAAACTCAGGCCAGTTGCAAAACTGGGCATTCATCAAGCAAAATCAGCTGGTTTTGAATAAAGATCCAAACAGAGACAGCAGATTAAACCAGAAGTAAATTATGTGGAAATCTGACACCTCAGTGCCCCTCTGTGATTGCCCTTGCAAAGCCTTTTCTCCCTTGGCTGTGATGCCTGCATGGACCCCACCAGCACAAGGCAGTGCCCAAACACCTCCTGAATCTTCCCCCACCGTGCCACAGGCGGGTGGAGCCCTCTGATCTGCCGGGGAGAGGAGAGGTGCACAGAAATGAAGGGCTTGATCCACAAGAACAAATGGCACAGCTAATCCCAGGGTGTGCAGCTCCAGGCACAGGGCCCCCAGTGCAACACCAGCACCTGCAAAAGCTCACCCCTGCTTAATTAGGGAAAAAAAAAAAAAAAAACACCAAAAACAAAACCCACCAATAAATCAACAAATCTGAAAAACCTCACAAGCTTGAGTGAGTATTCAAACCATCAAGGTGAAGCATGAATTAAAACCCCACCCCATCAAAATATTGCTAAGTAGGAGGTGCTTCTTTCTTGTTGAAACTCCTCTGCTNNNNTAATGAAAAAAGAGGTCTCCCCTATGGTGCAGTATCTAGGATATTATCCTGAGGTACCAGAGACCTAAATTTTGATTTGTCCTGCAAGGTAAAAAAAACAAAAATAAATTTAAAATAACAATAAAATAAAATAAAATAAAATAATTTTATATATAACAATATATAATAAAATTCTCACTATGCAAGTGTTATGGTTACATCTCAGCACACCATAATTCCTCTGCTTTTGGTTTCAGCTGCTTTGTGCATGAGCAACATTCAGCTGCTGCCTGCTCAAAAAGTGCATCTGCAGTTCAACTTTGCTGATCTTGTTGCAGAGCTCTGGTTTCAAACAAACCATTGGCTATGAGGTATCAATAACAGGTTGAGGTAGCAAGGGTGGGATGATTTTAAAACAGTCATTGCCACTTAAAAGGAAGATCAAATGCCTAACAGCTTACGTAGCTGTTAAGTATATGTGAGATTCTGAGCCAAAATTATCAGTCAAAAGTCACAAAAAAAGTCTGAGCCTCCAAAAATCAAAGCACTTTAATCACAACCTGTTATTTTAGCATATTCCATACATGAGAGGAAGGCATGTCTGTTACTCTAGCAAGACAACAAAATTAAGCAGACCCCTCATCTTGTTATCTACTGCAGGACTGAAGTCTACAGTGTCTCCTTAACTGGTTAACTGATAGAGTGTTCCCAGCAACAGAAAAAGTATTAGCCTTGGAGACACATCCACTAGGTCAAACTGATCAAAATAGCTGCCTAGGAACAGACAGCAGTGGTTTTATAAGAGCTCTCCAGGCTGGCTCTCTACTCCCAGTAACACCCAGTTTGTTTCAGAGGGATTAGGACAGCAGAGAAAGGACAGGAATTACAGAATAAACAACCATTTCTGGATAAAGTGGCTCCATGAAAAGGTGATTCCTTGCTCCTGAAAACTCTCACTATTCAACAGACAGCAAAATTAACATCAAACCAACCAAAAGAGGTTTCCCTTCCTTCAGTTGGCCAGAAAGGAAAAAAACACCATTTCTCATCTTTCATATTCCCCATTCTTTACAGACCTGAACAGTCAAATCAAGCAAGTTGCTGTCAGATTTGCCTAGACATTTATACTGTATCACTGATTTCCCAAAGAGTGCCTGTCAACATTGAGACAAGGGTCTGAAATCACTATCCAATCTCATCAGTACAGGAGAAATACACATGCTGTAGCATGCTGTAGATTAAGCCCAAATGTTAAAGTGTTCATTTGAATCATCAAGATTTCCTCAATATACACACAGCAATTAACAACAAACAAAAAAAAAATCACAAAGAGGTGATAATTTGACAATGGTCAATTCTCTGCAAGAAAAGCAGAGGAAGCCTGACCCCACAGGAAGGGATGTGCAATGCCTGGAGACCATCTTTAGACAGCACTGTAATCTACATGAAAAAAAAGCTCTTGTCCATAATGCAACATATGGCACTTAAATAATAAAGACATCTTTTTTTTAACCTTGTATTTCACATTTGCTAGACTGGCAGAACCACTTTAACCTAGAAGTCTTTGTGCATAATCTTCATTTCTTGTCTGTCCTCTTCTGCTTTTATCTTGCATTCTGTGTGTATACAGCTGGTATATAAAAAAACCTTCGCATGAACAAAACTAAAAATCACTTAGAAATCCTCACAGTAAAAAGAAATCACTGCATTATAGAATTAATCTGTTGAAAAACTTTTTTTTTTTTAAACCTGCAAAAAATATAGAAACTGGCCATGTCTCAAGGTTAGTCAAGGTTAGCTGCTGAATTCATGAAAAAGACAGACAGGTTTGTGTCATCAAACATGATGATTAGTTTCTCAGTCCCAGAGTGTCATTTCACAAATCATTGATAACCTACCTCATCAGGTGAGGTAAGTCAGTTCACATTTCAAAGATAAAGCCCTAAATAATTCCCTTAGCAAAAGTAATGAGGATTATGAAAACCAGAAAGCTTCAGTTTTATCAAAACAAATATGAAAAATATTTTTAAATAAATTCTAGATGTTCTTATATATTCTAAAGCATCATTTTTTACCTATACATTTAAGAACACATTGCAATTTTGCAGATGTCAAAATTCCAAAAAAGTCAGCTTTCCTTTCTAAGTATTTGCTTCCTTTAAGTTTCAGTACAAGTTCAAATCCAACACCCATGTAATAGTACACTATACAGTTTTTTTTTATTATTTAGAACACAAATTTATGGCAAATGGTGCATTTGGCACAGGTATTCTAATGTTTATTACCAAACCCCAGTTATCTAAAATTCCTGGTAGCTGAAATAAGGCAATATGCTGCTGTACCTAACTATCAGGGGAACTTATTTAACATGATTAACTGAAACCCTGATCCTTTGAATTCATATTCCCTCTGACATTTGGATTATTAAAGCTATAACTGCTCTGAAAAAGAAAAGGCTAAAATGAGCTAAGAGGCAAAGACTTTTCTAATGACTTTGTTATTTTAAAAAGAATGCCAGGTGATTAGCCAGGCAGGAAGAAGCCAGAGTCCCCCAGCTGCAATGGCCTACAGTGCTCTCAGCCAGGATGCTGGAAGGCACAGCACGGCCCGAGACACAGGTACAAGAGTTACAGTAATGTGATTACACGGCTGCACAGTTCAGGAATGGGAAAATCCTGATGGCTCAGTTGCAATTCTGCTGGTCATTTTGTGTGTGTAATTATTATTGATTTACTTCTTGACTCAATCTCAGAGAAAGCACAAAAAAAAAAATATCCAGGTGTAAATGTAGGTTTTAAATGGTAATTGCATTTGGTATTAATTGTTTTAATGGTATTTTTAATTCTGCTGTCTAAGATATAATTTTTTTTTCTGTTGACTTCAAGTTATCACATACTGTGCTTTAGCAAAATGAAGCGATCAAGTGTGGAATGGGCACTGAAGGCAAAGACTCAATAAAAGAGCAGCATGCTTTTCAATCTGGCCTTTTAAAACATCTACTATCAAAGGGCTTTGGAGGTTTAAGGGATTAGATACCATGACACATCTGTCAGATTATTATGTAAGAAAACCCTCCTGCTGTTTTCTGTGGGGAAAATGTCTGCTGTGGAATATTTTTTAAAAAAATTAAAAACAAAAAGACACAAAAAGGCAATATTTACTTCATAGTTGTTTTTGTTTGTTGGTTTGTTTTTTTTTTTTTTCATAGGAAATGAAAAGATAACTTATTTTTCCTGGCCTAAAACCAAATTATATTTAGCACTCTGCAGACTTCTATCTGAATATGGATTAGCAGAATGCACATGCTTTTACTGTTCACAACAGAGATTATGCAAAGATATCAGGATTTGTAGGTTGGCCTAACTTAGGAATAATTTACAGAGCCAGGAATCACTGACAGCATGCAAAGAATTGTAATGAAATGTGAAATGATAATTCATGTTACATTCCAGTTACATGCTTAAAAGCACTTTAAATGACTCCTAAACTTAGGAGGCTTTTCTGTCTAAAACAAAAGCCAAAATAATTTTATGAAAAATACCCAGTATCATCCTACCATTCTCACGCTTTGTTTGGGTAACACAGTCACATCTTGTTGGTGGTGTGGCAGCAGTGTCCACATCCTGCTGCTGAGGGCACTGCAGAGCAACAACCTGCAAATCTCCAAATTCTCATCACGCATGGCTGGAAAGCTGCAGCTTCATTAAAATTATTATGAGAAGCAGAAGTCTGAAACCATCATCCACCACCAGTTGGATACTACAGATTTAAACAATTATTGTAAGTTCTGTATTGGTCCATTCTGATCTTCAAGTTCTGCAATTGCCATGCCCCTGCTGAGTTCTTTTAGACATCTCGCCCTTACAGCAGGGGACCAGATGATGCAGAGCTGTTTAGGTGGTAAGAGCTACAGTGCTGTGCTACACAAACAAGTCACAGAGGCAAACACAGCAAGAGCTGAATTGGATGTTTCTCCCGTTCCAATAAATTTTCTCTCTCCTAGCACCTGAAATCTACCTTTGCCAGGAATTCCATTACCAACTGCACAAAGCATTTTAAATTCTGCTTTGCATAGACATGAACAGAAAATAGTTGTCAATAGATAGAAGCTAGAAAGAGGCAAACTGAAAATAATCAAAAACCTGGAACATCACTACTGATTATGCTCAGGGAAACAGAAAGGGTTGGTTTGGGTTTTTTTGTTTTTTTTTTTAATAGACATATGCATAGATATAGATATATAAAGTTTCTC
This sequence comes from Urocynchramus pylzowi, assembly GCA_013397555.1. NCBI lineage: Eukaryota > Metazoa > Chordata > Aves > Passeriformes > Fringillidae > Urocynchramus > Urocynchramus pylzowi. The sequence goes on along the minus strand of VZRH01003822.1, from coordinate 202,172 downwards.
CCAAACTTGACCTTCACAGGAGCACAGTATGACCATGAAAAGTAATCCCTGCTCAAGGATCAATCCTAACTGGATTTTTTATACTGACATTATCACAATTTGGAACTACAGGGTTCCAGTCTCAAGCACTAACCCATTACTCTCAAAGGGTGCAGGCCAAAGCAAGAAACTCCTGTGCAACTGCCCAGAGAGTATTAGGGCTCTTCCTGAGCACAGGAGGCTCTCAGCACTGACACACTCATTTGCTTAACATTTCAAAAACCTCATCCCACTTACAGTGGGACCCTTGTTTCTTCCTCTTTTCCTCACCTTCTGTGAGTTGGAATATAAAGGAGGGGTGTTCTTGCCCACACAAACTCATTTTGCCAAAATTTCCCCGAATTTGTACTCTACGACCAGCAGTCCCATGTTTTCACTCTTGGCATTTCTGTAAACCAGAGCATCCTGAGCAGAAGGCTTACAAGGACCAAAGAGCAGAGCAACAAGAGCCATGAAAATACACACTTAATTCTAAATAAGAATGGTTCAGTCACAATATGACAGATTATATTGATGAATATGTAACTTGCTAGCAAAGGATAAGCACCTTTTGTTTACAGAAATTGTACAAACTTAGTGTGGAAACATTGGGTCACATTTTGTCTGTGTGTACCACTGGCATTCATACTGAAGTCAGTTTCATTCACATTGATAATTTAACACAAATACTTCAAATACCATTCATGGCTGATGATGTACGTACATAGACAGCTACTATAGTGAGTTTAAAAAAAGTCAGTTCATTAACAACATTCTTCACAAAAAAAATAGTCTCTAGGAAACTATGTGCCAAAACGTGGATTCAGAAATTCATGAGGGTCTCTCATTTAGATGTCTCTTGTGCAAACGCTCTTCCCTCAGCTGGGTTCCCTAGCCTGACTTTATAAACCTTGATAAATCTCATTAGTCTGGAAAGGGGGAATACTCTTTCCTCATACTGTAAGTCAGAATTAGGAAAGTGAGTTCAGTTCTATAAAACCAAGTAATCCATAAGGTCGCACAGCAGCGTTCCTAAATTCAGCTTTTTAAACTATGCCAACACCTCTCATTTGGACAGAATCACTGTACCCCAACTCTGCAGAAAACTAGCCAAAATTTTGTTGCAAGACCCCATACCTTCACAACAGGCATTTCAAAAGTGCTCTGTTTCAATCTGAGATGTGAAACATCCAGAGTCCTAAGGCTTGAAAGCCTCAGCAGCCCCAGAATTACTAGTTATGCTTCTTTCAAATGATTATTAAGTCGGAAAATATTTGGAAAAAGGATGATGCCTTGACTCATAGTCAGAAAAAAAGTCTTTATTAAACACTCTAGTCTTCCAGAAATGTGGATTTAATTATTTTGAGCAAAATTCATGTGTACATGCAGGCAGATCTGTAAAGATATATACATTTCGTCTTATTTACATGCAGTCCTTACATTTAGACTTTGGGTAGCTCATGCAGACATCTCTTTTAGCTGGATTGCAAAACAGGTTCAATCCAATGTTTATAAGCAGCTGGCAAAGAGATGTGAGCATGGCTCTTCAGGGCAGAGTCTGGCTGGCACACACAGGGTCACTGTCTGTGCACAGAGGTCTCAGATGAAGAGGTGCTTATTCCAGCAGACACACCACAACAAACAAACACGGGCTCAAAGCCTCCGGCACAGCCAAATCTTGCTGCATCTTTGCTCAGCTCTCCAGAGCCCAATGTACTGTCACTCCCACACTGAGCATCTATCAGGGCTTTCCTTTTTGTTCTTCACAGGGAACTTCCACAGAATACTGAAGTCTGAAATTAACTATTTATTTATCTTTAAACAAAAGTAAATTGGGGCACATACATTCAAAAATCCAGGCTATAGTACACTAAGATTTCCTTTCCAGTGACACCCACACCTAACACTTCCTGGCTTCAGTAAGGCTTTCATGCCAGGTTTTTACTAAAAACACCATCATTTGCTTTGCCTCTGGCCACATTTATATTCAAATGCACTCCTATTTTACATACATCTCATATTTCATTTCTGTTACTATGCATCATCCCCATTCCTAATGACCATGATGGGATGATGGTTTGTTACAGCAATTTTTCAGGATTTTCTTTTCCTCTTTTCCTGTACTCTGACTCTCTCCATCCTGCCACAAGCCCGAAGATGTTGTTCAAAAGATGACTTTTTTCTGGAAAAAAATAAGTGAATCCTAGTAAAGCCATTAGGACTACAGGATCTGTTCAAGGGTCTTTGCAGAGCTCAGGACATGCCGTTGAGTTGTGGCTGGCCACTGGCACAAGCTGCACTTTGGAACTCCAGCCCCATCCCTGCCTGAGGACCCCAGGTTACAGAACATCCTCCCAAACATGGCTGTACTGTGTGCAGCCAGTGTTACTGTAGTGAGGAAATGTCTATTACTGGGACATTGGAAGTGACCAGAAAGTTTACAGAACTTAGTTTCTAATGGCTTAGCAGGAATATAGCTGAAACTAACCTGGATCTCTTTAATTCAACCTCTGAACTAACAGGGGAAAAAGAAGTCAAATGATTCTCTCTTCTGCATACAAGAAAGAGGGAGGAGAAAAATTTCCTTTTCAGCCTGTACAGGACAGATTTGTTGCTCAGGTTTCCCTTTCCCCTCATTTCAGCCTACTAAGTTCTCTGGATCTAGCACTGCTCTAAACAAGGTCACCAGACTGTGTCCCAAACACCTTGATGCCAGCCAAGGGCCACAGGGTACACAAATATATAGACAATGTAAACAACCAGCTTGCTAATAACCAGCCCCCAAATCCAAGTTTCGAGAAATGACACAGGTAGGTTTGGGACACTCCAGGTAAGTGCTTCCAAAAACAACCTTGTGCATTACAATGTCCTTGTTCTTTTAAGGATCATTTCTCTTTAGTTTTGCTTTAAAAAATTCACAGCTGCTAACTCAAGATGGACATAATAGTAGGAAAGGGACTTCAAGGAACTTCCAAACACTTCCCTAAATAAGAATTTCTGAGGGCATTTATTAGCTTTGGAGCTAGAAGGATTATTCAGCAAAATGAATCTGAATATTAAATAAAGTAGTCTACATAATCAGGATGGTGAAAAATATTAGTGCAAAAAAAAAAAAAAAAAGCTCATTTCTAGGCCTACAAGTGCTTTTTTTCTAAGTCAATCAAACACATAGCTGATCCCATACCAAGGCATTTAATAAAACTAAAAATGTTAAGTACGTTTTAATGACTTTGGCCAAAAAAATTTCATGAATACAAATTCTGTTGTTGGAAAAAGTTTCTAGCAGGAAAGAAAAGTAGCAATGTTTCAGTAAATGTCTAAGCATGTATCCTAAATGCAGTCATAATGAATGAGGAAACATATTGTACATAAACATTTGAAAGACAAAAATATGATCCATAAAACATACATCATCAATAACTATAAACCTAAATAATAATTGCCCCACATTCATCACATTCAGAGGCAGGTAAAATATAGACTAAAACAGAGGACAATATGTTCCTGCTTACAGTGTAAAATGGCCCCTTGCCTGCAGCACATACGGTGTGCCTATGTTGCTCTCTTTTGGTGAATGTGCAGTACTGACACAAATTTCTCTGTGCAACAATTCCAGCCTTAAAAAATATTTATTCAACTCTGATTCCAAAACTAATTTTACAAATAACCTTTAGCTTCTGATTTTAATCCTATTAAAATACTGATTAGTTTTTCATCATTATTACATCTCAGAAAAGGCTAATGATGTAAAAAGTTAGCTGCTCTTGTCCTTACCTCTTCACCAGGCTTATATGCCACAGGCTACTTTACCAAAGTGGCTCAAATACTTTACAGTACCTTGTTTACACACACAAAAACATTATTCAAAAATATGTATGTTGAAAGGGAAGAATAGTTTTGGAAAAATATTATGATAAACTGTTTTTGTTTTTTGGAATGGCAATGGCAGCTGTACTTTACTGCACTGGAGGTTAAGGAAGGAGAAGCAAAGTAAAGCATTCACTGAAAAATTTTGTGCAAATACAGTTGTTTGTGTGTAGTGGCAGAATAAACAGGATACAAAAATTAAAGCAAATGGATTTATTCACTTCACGCTCGTTGAGAGACGCCCATCACAGTTCATAGAGCAGAGACCTAGCACAGCATCACAACACAGTCCTTCCCACTTCCTATACTCTCCTGCATCTCACCCTCAGTGGGCCTTCCTACCCTCCCCATCCTCCTGGTTTACCTCTTCCTTAGCCAACACCTTCTCACCAGTGATATCTTTAGATCCTTGTTTTCCTCATCTCTTGTCCTATTTGGTCTCCTCTGTGTTCGCCTGTTTGCCTGTACATATGTTGCACTATAAAAATGTTTAATAGTAATCCCTGTCCTTTCCACCTGGGCTGCACAGAACTGCAGCAATAATGTTTATAACCAATTCTCTGTGGTAGTTATACAGAGCCCAGTAACCTTCAGGCTATTTCTCATTCAGGACAAATAATCTAAATTAAAGAGATTAATCCTTAGGGTACACATGGACTTAAGGTACTAAAGGAGGGCAAATACTTTGCTCCATTTATTTCTGTGAAAAATTCTAATCAACAAAGGACAGTCTTCTTAATTTAAGAACTTAAAATGAAGCTTTCAAACCTATATGCATAAAAATAAGCAAAAATCATTCCTCATTAATATGAGCAAAAACTTATTGGTTCTCCTGGATTTCAAAGGCACAAAATGAAATGCTCAGCATCTTCAAATCCTCTTTCTTTTACTGAGATGTATTAATTTTGGTGGCATAATTTTAGCCACCACAGTTTGAAAGCTTTGTCCTTCTTCTTCTGTGAACAACAAATAAAGAGATACATAGATTTTGCTTAAGAATAAAAAGAATAGCTACTCAAGGACTTAGTGATATTTAGAAAAATCTTATCTTTTAACATACTTCAAAAAGCTACTCATCCCACTTGATCCAGATGCACCCACCTAATCTGTAAATCAAAGAAATCATACATGGAAGTGTGAGAGTTAAATCAATGAAAGTTTCTGAACCTCTTTAAAACTTCCCTAAAAACCTGTGAGGAAGCCTGTGTACTTAAATTGCTGCATCCATACACAGAACAGAGCAATAGCAGAACTGTTGTGACCATGCCATTTGATTAGTATTCCCACTACAGCTGCTGCCCCAGGAGTAACTAGAAGTTATACCTAATGCAGATATCATGATGAGTGAAATTTTAAACTAATTATTACATATAAATAGTGAAGAGAGAGATTAATGGAGCCATACTTCAGTCAAATGATTCTGCCAAAGTCATGAATGGTAAGAAGATAAACTGAATAATTCATAAACAGCAACACACCTCTGGAGCAGAAATTGTAGTAGCTGTTTTAACTAATGGCCCAAACATGCATCTTTGCAACACACAACAGAATCAAAACAATAGTGTAATTCAGGGGATAGGATATCAGATAAGCTGTAATAATAGAAACTGGTCTCAAGAGGAACAGAATTATTGTAAAATCATAGAATCATCAGGGCTGGAAAAGACCTCTATGATCAAGTCCAAGCACTGCCAAATCCACCACTAAACCATATTTCTAAGGGCCACATCTACATTTTTTGAATACTTCCAGGGATTCCACCACTTTCTTGGGCAGCCTGTCATAATGTTGGACAATCCTTTCAGTGAATGAATCTTAAGTAATATCCATATTAAATGTCTCCTGGAGCAATTTGAGGCTGTTGTCTCTTGTCACCTGGGAGAAGAGACTGACCTACTGCTCTCTCCAATTACCTGTCCTTTCAGGTAATTAGAAAGTGCAGTAAGTTCCCTCCTGAGCCTCTTTTTCTCCAGGCTAAATACCCCCACAACAATAGATGTGAAGATTTGAGAGAGCCCTGAGAAATTATCTGCTACAGCCCTTCTCAGCCCTCTCCATCCTACTCAACCCTAGCATCAGACTGAAGCTACCTCAGAGTACCTCAGGGCAAAACCAAGGAGGAGACACCTGGGCTCAGCACAAGGACAAACCTTGTGGATAAGTGTTTGATATCTACACCCCCTAGTCACGTGTTTTCCCAGGGTGTCCTTGCAATTTGTTGTACACCAACAAAAGCCATAATTCTTTGTTTCTCACTTTAGCACTGCTTGCCAGGACCTCAATGGGGGCCATGCAATCACTTGAAGCTAGGCAGAAGACAATGCTGTTCAAAAGGAAAAATGCATGAATTCCCACAATCTAACACAGAACAAATAATTTTTTGCTTTCTGCTTCCCTCAGAGAGTGACTTGTCACTCGTGAGATAAATTCCAAAACAAGGAAGAACATCTTAAAAACACTGTGATGTGTAAGGACTCGTTTTCAAACACTTGACACAAGTTTAAGTCTAATGCTTGCTAACATGGGCAGAGTCTCAGTGATGTCTACTCATCCTGCCCTGAGTTTGTCAAATCCCTTGCTCCACTGAATACCACCCACTGCTGTATCTCTCTAGAAACCAGTCCCAACAAACTGTAAGGCAATTTTCTGCACAACTCCATTAATTGTCTCCTGATCCCCTCCCCGCACAGCTCACCACCCTGCATGTCTTCCTTTTCTGCCATCCTGCAAACCAGCTGAAGAGAGCAGAAGAGAAGCTGTCCCAGCCTGGAGATCAAGGGGAAGGGAAAAGTGAATTTTTGTACACTTTAGGCTGGAGCTCTCTGCAGCTGGTGGGATGCAGCCTGTTACATCCACAACCCTTCACAGTTCAGACCAGTCAATTTGCTGTTGCTGATCTAGTAACTCCTTAATTGGAATGATTTTGGTTACAGTTGAGCCCAAACATGAACAGAAGGCAGAAATCTGCTGGTTACAGTCCCTTGACTCAGCTGATATATTCAAGAGCAACTTTCTACCACTGAAGATTTATTAAGGGTCACAAATATTATTTTGCCTTTTAATTTACAGTTTACAGAATAAATGAAAAGTTAAACATCAAATCCCAATAACCCATAGTAAGTTGGAAAAAAAATCCTGAAATACTGAGCTTTAAAAATTCAATTAAAATAGAAATAAATAAATAGCCAATCAGTGTTTTTGCAATTATTCTAACTTTGATCTTTAAAGTCTCCAAGTTGATTTGTATCCTATTGCTATAGAAATCAAATCATTTTTACAGTTGATAAACACTCAAGTTTACTAGTTAATTAAATCCTTTTTAGATTTTCCCCCCTCTTTCAATTTTAATGGAGCAAAAGTTTAAGCTTTTAATAGCAAAGTGGAGCAGCATTATATAATTCTTTTAGTTGATGTTCTTAATTGCAATTATGGGTTTAAACTAGAGAACTCCATTGGGAGCAGCTCAAGAAGGGTTTTTCTTCCTTAACTGGAGAAGTAATTAGAAAATACTTGGCTTTTGTGTACCTCTGCTAATCTACCTTTTTCTCTTCCAAACAACTGCAAGTTTCCCATATCACTACAATGACATGAACTAGGTTTGTAAGTTAATCCCCAGATCACATGTGACATACTTAGTGCATACAAGTCACACATTAATGATATTTCAGAATCCTGAATAGCACTAATATTTTATGCTGCATTATAAGATACTAAAAATGACATTTTCTTGTGATGTCCCACAACAGAAAAAAAATATGGAAAGCAAACTGCTTTTAAAAAGGAGAGGACTTAAGGAAAGCACCTTTGATTTGCACTTTTGTAGGTATGTCTGACAACATCTGATTGCACAAATGCTGCTGGCCCTCATATTCCACCTGATAAAATCACACAAGATCATAAGTTTAAAAAAAACCAAAATAAACACTAAACCACTCTCTTGACATTGATTTGTAGAAAACTACTGCTATCTTAAGAATTGCTCCTCAGCTACATAGGGGTAGGGTTATCTGCATTATTCAATGAAAGAGGGTTAACAGGAATTAAATCTTCCAGAAGAAAATTTTCCCAGAAAAAATAACTACCAGTACAAAAAGGCCAGGGTAATTATTACTAGAGTGCTCTCTCAGTTGGCCTTGGCAACAAGAAAATATTAAGTTAGTAAAAAAATCTCTCCCAACAATTTTGAAGAAAATAATTAAAATAATAATAGGTAAGAAAAACCATCGTTGGTAGTGCTAAAGTAATTCCTTTACTGCCATTGCATCACAAAACCTTAGTCCTTTGTTCTGAGGGGCTTGCAGTTGGAACTGGATTATTTCACCAGTGTTTTGGAGAAGCAAAACCTGCAGGTTGAGAAAGCCCTCCCTACTCAGAGAGGAGCATTTTTTTTTAAAAGCTTTCTCATGCAGACTTACAAAACTAAAATACAAAGAGAGGAATGTTAGAGGAATGGGAGGGAGAGGATTTCTCTGCCCGACGTAGACCCTGCTCTCACACCCTTGCTGTTGGAAGCCTGGCTCCGGTGGCACAGGTGACACTGCTGACACCTGCTGAGGACGGAGGCAGAGCGCAGCTCTGTGAGAGCACAGCTGCTTTGCCACACGGCTCCATTGCTGTCAGATTTCCACGTAAAGTTCCTGAACTAGAAATAATCTCAGCACTCAGTAGTTTAAGACCAACATGGCCAAAACGTGAAATTCTTTCTCCGCACAGAATAGCAAACCTTGATATTGACTTTTATGGGTGTACAGACACAGGAAAGGAGCATTGCTGGGCTACAGTTACTAGACAGAGGAGGCTCACTAGTAGGTGTGCAATGAAAGGAAATTTGCTTCTGAAAAACATAGCATTTCACTTAAAAATAATAAAATGTAATAGCACTACACAGGAAAGTATAATTTAGTGTTGATTAAATAATTAAAGTGTTATACTTCCTGCTGAGGCTCTGCAAGCTAAGCTGCAACTCAGGTGAGGTGCAAATTCCTAAATAACAAAAAATGCTGACATGACAATATGCATATTAGAGTTACTGGATGTTGTTCTTGTTGATACTATATATATATATATATGTATATATATATGTTCTATTGTCCTCCTAGAATTGTAAAACAAGTTATATGGCTGTCAACTCACAGAAATGTGTATACCAACTTTATTTACTTGAATTGACTATAACAACCAGTAAAGCTATTCTCACCATGTTGTTCCAGTCTGCACAGGAGAAAAAAATTACAGTGAAATAGATGTAATCACTGCGAAAGCTTGACTGAGAGCAAGCCTCTTCACAATGTAGGTGTTTTTCAAGTAAGAGTAGACATCCAACTACTTCAGCATTCTAATCCTAAGTAGGTTTTTTATTATCATTAATAATGCTTGAATTGGTGTACTTGAAAGAAAATATACAACAGGCAGAGATGTTGCAGAGTATACTAATTGGATACCATTTGGGCAACTGAAACACATTTTCTGTAAAAGAGGTGTATTCAAACAGAGATAAGCACATATACTTGGACAGTTTGAACACCGTTTCACATCAGATGATGATTCATATTTCTATTAAAGCTTTTTTCCTCAAAGCCAGATTTGTTAGCATTTGGAAGCGGTAAGATATACAAAACTTACTCTTTTCTCCATTTGAGTGAGCTGGGGGAGGGAAGGAAGGGAAGAAAAACTGCAAAGTTTAGGAAGAAGAGTCTGAGTTAGCAACAACTTCCTCTACCACAGCAAACAGCCACCCTACTCTGACAGCGACAACAACACGTGCAAGAGGCACCAACAGCTTGGAAGATGGCAACTACAGAACTACTGCACTTACCCTGCTTTTCAAAAAAATTCCCTTGCTACCTGTGTTCCCATTATCACCACTGTGAATAACTGACCAGTATTCACCACTGTGCCCAGTACTCTCATACTCAGTGGCACACCTGTGGAGCAAAGCATTTGGCTTCTCAGTTGGTCAAAAGGCACACCACAGCTGAAGGAAGTTAGGGGTTCCTGTGTTTCAAAACAAAAGCAGAGGGCCATGGTGACAGGAGAGGAACGTACAGGCTGAATCTTCTGCAGACAGAAATAGAGGAAAGCACCAACTGCCTGGTGTGCCATATAGTCAAGTTCAGTGAGCATAACCCAACCATACAGCTTTAGGAAGTCATTCTGATTAATCTGGCAAACCATCCCACAGACTAACTGAATTGAAGTTTGGAAAGATGCTGTCAGGACCATTTACCAATACTTGTAGTAGGTATTTTAAGTGTCAGAGGAACATATTTTTCACCACGCCAGTAAGATTTCTCAGTTGCTTCTGGCTGCATAAGGTACTAAACACCAAAGCAACCAACAGTGGGACTGAAGTTAAACTTTCCCACAGCACACTTGTCTACTACTGTGCCATTTGATGCAGCTACTTTGTTCAGTCTCTGAATCAGAATAAAAGAAATCAGATGGCTTGAATTCCACACAATTGTGAAAAAAGCACATCACACCCATGAAGAGTACAAACCCTGCATGGGGAGGGAAGAGGCCTGACTCAGCAGAACCCCTGCAATCACCTAACAGGGCTGATGGGAAAGGGTAGGTGGGATGGAATAAAGTCCAACTCTTCCAACACTTATGTATGTCTGAGATTGCCAACTATTTACCAACATGGTCAGTTTCCAAAAAAATGTGTCTAGACTGCACAGTGCCCCCAGTTCATTAGTTAACAGAAAGAGTCCAGATCTCTGCACAGGACAATTTGTATTATTTCTCATTGTCTATGTTTAGTTGTTTGACAAGTTTAATGTCTTTGTAAGGGACATTGTAAATCAGTTATTTTACCAAACAAACACTAGAACTAATGAAACCTGTAGCTGTACATGACCCACAAAATCCTGGACGAGCAAGCAATGCCAGAGTTGTAAGAAAGCAACTTCAATTTTGAGCGAGACCACTCAGCAGAGAGGTGCTTGCACACAAGGGCTGCTCAGGGCGCAGGTGCATTCTCCTAGAAACACATTTTGACTTTTCATATTTGTCTATTCTTGTGCCAGATGCACCTTTGCTGAGTCCACTCACGTCACTCAGAGCTGTTTTTCTCTTTGCAAAGTGAATTAATCCCATCCCCCTTGTGCAAGGACAGTCAGAGTGATAGTCTGATACCTGGGTCAGATCAAGAAATCTGTGCACTACATAGTTTGAAATACAAGTATTGAATGTCTTTTTTTTTGTTTTTAATCTTGAAATTGAAAGCTTCTATTTAGAAAATAAGGTCCTCTATGTCCTTCTGATAAGCTTCCAAGAGAGACAGTGGATTGTGGGGAATTTTGTAAGGAACAAAAGGACTGTGTATTAATGATATAGGATAATCAGATGACACTGCACTGATATATAGCATTAAGTGAAACCATCTGTTCTGCCACTACCGAATTATTTGCCATAACAGCGAATAATTTCCTCAAAGGTGGGCACAAGGAAAACTTTTAATGTGAAACCATCTCCAGGATAATGGGTTTTTTTCTCACCATATCCCCTTACTTCTTATACTCTTTTTGGGCTCCAATCCACCTTATGACTGCCCCCCTCAGCCTTGAAAGGCATCGCTTTGCCCGTGCCCACGCATCCCTCCCGCACCGTGTGCTGGTGCTGCGTGACAGCAGCTGGGAGCAGTGGCGTTGTGAGGGCACAGCAGGAAGGGCGGATAGGGGTCATTCCCTACGCTCCCCTACCCTGCATCATGCTGCTGATCAGTCCTGACAGCGGCCAGCACAGAGGGGACCGACTGCTGTGCAGCCACCTGAGCCAGCACGGCATGCTGGGCACCCGTGTCAGACACCACTGCAGCCAGGCACGGGTTGCACTTCGCTCCGTGGTGCTAAAAGCAGGCTGACCCACACAGTGGGGCCATACACAGTAGCCTTAACTGCATTATTTTATAGCATAAGCTACAGCATCGCTATTGAAAGGAGGGCAGGACTCAGTTCTGCAAAAATGTTGCCTTTTGTTTTAAAGAAGAAATGAGGATATGTTAAAAACATCAAGAACGCATCTGCCTTGATTCCCCACAAGTAGTCTTCTGTTTCATATACATAAAAGGTAAAATTGCCCCCATTTCCTTAAGAGTCCTAAAGTGCTACAGGTATTTACACACTAACAAAGACTCCTATGTTAACAAGAGATTTCAATAATGTAGGGAACTGCACAGAGGTGGCTGGCAGAGAACAAAGGACACAGATGCAGAATAACAATCTAACACATGGGAATTTTACCACATACAGGAAAAAAATTACAAATGTTTTTAGCAAATGCTGAAGTGAAAGATTTGTCAGTAAGAATGCCATTTAACAGCAAATTATTTCCTCCTGAAAATGGATTCCCATTGTAACAGCTTCAAGTCAACTGTTTTAACAATGCATGGAAAGCTAACTTGCAAATACTAATATTTGCTAACACCTAAATCAGATGCTATAACTGTCAATACAATTCAGTCCTTTCACAAAATCAATTAGGTTGGAAAAAACCTCTGAGATCAAGTCCAGCCTGTGATCAGACACCACTATGTCACCTAGAGCATGGTACCAAGCGCCATATCCAGCCTTTTCTTAAACACCTCCTGGGATGGTGACTCCATCACCACTGCAATGTCTAATCATGTCTCTGAAGAAATTCCCACAAATGTCCAACCTGAACTGCCCCTGGCACAGCTTGAGACTCTGTCCTCTTGTCCTGTTACCAGTTCCCTGGGAGACCAGCCTGACCCTACCTGGCTACACCCTCCTTTCAGGAAGCTGTAGAGAGAGAGAATGCCACCCCTGAGCACCCCCACCACCCCCCAGGCTAAACAACCCCAGCTCCTTCAGCTGCTCCTCGTAGGACTTACCCTCCAGACCCCGCTGCTCTCCATGGACACCCTGCAGCACCTCCGTGTCCTTCCTGCACTGAGGGGCCCAGAACTGGACACAGCACTCGAGGTGCCTCACCAGAGCCAAGGACTGGGGGACAACCACTGTCCTGGTCCTACTGGCCATGCTGCTTCTCATATAAGCCAGGATGCCACTGGCCTTCTTGGCCTGTGCTGGCCCCTACCCAGCAGCTGTTGACCAGCAGCCCCAGGTCCCTTTCCACCAGGCAGCTTTGCAGCCACTCTGCCCCAAGCCTGGGGCACTGCAGGGCTTTGCTGTGACCCAAGGGCAGGACTCAGCATTTCTCTTTGTTGAGCCTCATACTCTTGGTCTCTGCTGATCAATCCAGCCTGTCCAGATCCCTCTGGGCATATTTTTTAATATTTTCACTTGAATATACAGGGAAAATCATAAACCATAAACTTAAGGTTTTATATATAAAACTCAATTTGTTCTAGAATGCCTAGACCACATAAGGAACCTTTTAGATGTAATTTTAAACACTGAGTAATTTCTTTACTTTTCAATACAGAGAATCAGCACTTAGAAACTAGTTTTTCTATAATGAGTATAAGACATTCTTTCTAGGCAGGACAATAACCCAAGGCCAAGGTCTACAAATAGGTGTCCTTATGATGTACTTCAAATAACATTTCCTCCAACATCATTTAATCAATGGTTTCAAAAAGGTATTTTCCTTGCTCTGGTCCTCAAATAACGCATGAAGCCTTTGTAATTTTTAACAGCTGGCATTTCCGAGCCCGTCTCCGCGCTGGGGCAGTACGAGCGCCGGGGCCCGGCTGGCGCAGCCCGGGGCCTGGTGAGCGCTTCCGCCGCCGGGCCCGGCCGGGGCCGCTCCCCGCCGGCCCCCTCAGGCGCCGAGAGCTGGGCAGGCAGCGGGCGCCCTCCTGGTGCTCTGATGCACCGCCACGGGGCCCATCACCGCATTCCAGTCGTGGCGGAACCGGGCAAAGGTCACCGCTGGTAACACCTCTGTGTCGCTCTGCATGGCATCACGCGGCACCTGAAAACAGAGCCGGGCCCTCGCTGCGCTGCCGAAGACACTGCGGTGCTGCCCTCACGGCCACGCTCCGTGAGCTCCTTGCTCCCTAAGCACAGCCCGGGTGGCAGGGCCAGGATGAGGGGCAGGCATCCCTGCTGCTCAGAAGGCTGCAGGTGCTGCCACAGCAGGGCTTGCAGGAGTTCAAGGCCACTAATTAAGAATTATTAGAACCACTGGTCTGATCACAAAGCAAATTGCTGCTGTTTTGCAGAGGAGAGGGGTAACTGGTTCCAGCTACAGCACTACCTGGAGCTGGGCTACAGGTGCAGCCCGTGGTTCACCCGCAGAGCACACACGCTGGGTCTGAGGAGCTGCAGCAAAGTGTAGCATGATGTTTATTGAAGGTATTGATTCACACATTATATTAGGAACACATGACCACTCTAGGAAAGGTTATCAGAAATACAAATATATTAAGTCATGTCAGATGTAAACCACCATCTGGTCCACTTTTGTACATGCTAAATGAAATATTTTCCTAGATTTGTCCGTAAGTATGGTTAGTAGCCCTCTTTCTTTTGGCAGAGTATTCTGTACAGACTGACCTGGCCCAACACTGGTATTTGAAAATAGAAATCATATAATGAAGTTTAGAAAAAAAAAAAAAAGGAAAAAAAAGGCATGTGAACGTCCTATCCTAAAGATCTGTTTGAGTCTGGCAAGCTAAGTTGGAAGTTGATCTTATCCTTATGGCCAAAAGTAGAATACAATGGAAGCCTCCTCCAAGAAGAGAAAATGTACAGCTTTTATTAGGTGTTACAGATAACCAGAGTATGCTTTAATAGTCACTGTATGGACCAAGAGAGATATACAATTATTGTGAACATACTGTATTACTGAACTAGTATTACCACAAAAATTAAAAAGACTTTATCAGACCAAAAGACTGCTTTGATCTGGTAATCTCAAGAGGGTTTTTTATTTGTTTACAAATATTCTTGTTATATATTCTGCAATTCTAGAGCTGAGGCACTACAGCACAGGCATCAAAAATCTCAACCAAATTCCCAGTTTTTATATATCCTATGACTAAAACTTCTTAAAAAATAATTTCCATACAACTTCAATCTCAAATCTCTTAAATCTCTTAAATTTGTCTTAAATTGCTGGATATCAAAAAACACTAACATACTTGCTCCTGAGGATAATTAGCCCCCAAATAATTTTTAAAGTATACCTGAAATACATTGATAATTTACAAAAACGCTTCATGGTTAAATGATTCATAAGTACATGAGTCTTTGGTAAATAATAACTACTCTGTTTTTTACTCAAATAAAAAACTTAATTATTTTTAAATCTAGAGTAACTGATTTCTTTAATAATTATTTCTGTAATGAATAAGGCTCACATGGCACAATGCTGAGTGGGATGAATGGCTGTATGTATCAAAACCCAAATGATGTTTTCAGGCTACAAATCCTGTAAATACTAGGTTCCTGCTCTGGCTCATTTTGGTTTTGTGCTGTTTAGCCAGCCTCAGGAATCTAGATCTGAATGAGAGCTTTCTAATTAATTCGATTTCCAACATTTAAAGGTGTCAGCAATCTAGAAAATACTGTCCATTGCAAAGATACATTCTACAGTAGGTACTGGATTGCATGCTAAAAACTACAACAAACCAATTAGTGTAAGTTTAAATAATACATTACAGCTGCAGTATTTCCTAAAAATGTCTGCTTTACCACTTAGGCAGTGTAACAGAAAAACTATGCACTATGCATGCATGTGGAGCTGAGGATGACTGCTTGCTCCCAAAGGAAACCTAAAGGCACAGGATACAGGTAATGTGAATGAAAACCTGGAAACAAACACTGGCTTCCATTTTATTACGAGAATCCAATTAGGAAGTGAATGCCTAAACTGATATTTTACTGTTTGTGTACTAGATGTCTTTGCTTTGGCTAAAAGATACTATATCATGTCCTTTAAGAAAAATAGCAGTATTAAATAGATCTTGTCATTTCAGAGGAGAAATAAAAATATGTCTGCTTTAGGTTTGGCTTACAGAGTTTTGGGGTTTATTTTAAACATATCCAAGACCTGATCAGATTATTTTTGATAACTGTTACAGTTTTACTGTTCTGCAAGAGTTTTCTAATTATCTGCTTTGTTAAAGGACATTTGAGACAATAAATAATATAGTTTACAATAAATAATTTTCAAGTCAAAGTATTGTACTTACAAAATAATGTAATACTGTAATAGAATCTCCAAGAACAATTTCATTTTATATATTCTGCAGCAAAAATAACATTTCTAGTAGGAAGGAGTTACTTATAAACCTAGCAAGATCTACACATTCATATGTGTGTGTAAACAACTTAACAAGGTTTATTATGTTCCCAGAAAAGCTATGCTTTTACCGTAGGTTTTCAGCTAAATTTTATTATCATATGATGGTAGGAAATATATAACAGTGCTTATGTTTAGCTCCATCACAAGTTAAAAAAAAAAAGAAATTGAGTGCTATTATTTACAAACAGCAATTTCCTTTTACTTCACAAGTGACTGTATCTGTGTGTGAACAAAATGTTAGGGCGAGGCGTTCCAGATGGACTGCAGCTAAGTTTGGATGAGGATGATTTCAGGATGAACAGTGAAGGTCTTGGCAATAAATACCTAGAAAGGATATGAAAAATACAGCAAAGTTTACAGACAAAGCAACATTCAAGAGCAAAAGAACTAGTTGTTAATGTGCCAGACTTTATAACTGGTGTGTGCAGGAAACTCAGTACAGTAAATGCTATTTATGAAACACGGAGGGCAACAGGCATAAACTAACTCAGAAAAGGAATCTAAACTCTGTTGTATGAGGAACAAACATCTTTCCAGTCCTTTATGTTTCAAGCCATGAAATAAATAAACAATGGAATCCTGTGTAAACAACAGAATCCTGTTTAATTTAAACTGGGCAAAAACTGCAAATGACATTAACCATCTTATAAAGTTGGATTGCAAAAAAAACTGGTTAGACACCAAAAAAAGATTTCCATCTCTAATGTTCTAAGAATAGATATGTTATCACTACTGTAGTAAAGGAAGAAATGATCCTACAACCTAGTAATTCAATTCACATCAGTGACTATTTACCTTTTAAATTCAGGCAACTGCATAGCTTGTATTTCATCTAAAAATACAAACAGCAGTTTATCATATGCCTAATATTAATTCTTAAATATTTTCATGTTGTAATTACCTAAAAGTTAACTGTAGAAGTCAATACAGTGTGCAAAAATATCATCCATACTAAATCAGAATTTCACAATGAATTATATCAATGTTAGGATGGATTAACACAACATATTTTATAAATTATTGCTTGAAAATTGTTGTGCAATTCTAGTGAATCATATTGATTAATGACAAACAAGTTAAAAGACTGGTCAGACTGATCTCATGGATCACAGCAGCACTGTGTCAACGGGAACAATCTATATAAGAAAGTGTACACATGTGCTTTGTTTAAGCTTGAGAAAAACTTTATCACCATATATTTTTTAAGGAATTTGTGAAAAAAATAAAGCCTGATTTGGAATAAGTTGGTGGTAAGCTCGACAGTTTACTGTGTCATCAGACTGAGTCCTACCTTTGCTTGATGATACAGTAAAAAACTCCAGTACTTCCCTGAGAATATGCCATGTAATAGATAAGGTCATTTAGCAAGCTGTAAGGACCAAGTGGAAGATATATATATTTTTTTTTTTATTTTTTTTTTTTAACACAGGTTAATTTATGACTTTTTACACAGATTGATTTTAGCTAATTTTTTTAAGAGACTTTTGTATAGTTTTTGAGCAAGCCTATTGTTTCATTTACTTAGCGGATTTACAGTTAAGAGATAGAATTGAAAAGAAATTTGAGAAGTTATTAAAGAATTCTGTGACAGTTTATTATCTTTTTATCTCTCCCTTTATTATAAATTTTCCCAGCTAAAGAGCTATTTGTCTGTAAACTGTGAAACTTTAGTTTCACAAACTTTTGTTTCTTAAACACAAATAAAATAAAAAATTTGTTTGTGCTCAGAAAAAAAAAGTTCTTCAAATTAGATTTTATGAAGTCTTGAAAAAATTGACTTCTCATACATTTATTACATTATACTCTAATATCTTCTTGCACCACAGAATTTTATGGAGAGTCAGGAAAACTATTATTAGTAGTGGAGATTCATTAAAAACAGAAACCTAAGTGAAAAGTGAATTGGTATTGTGGTTCTCCCGCTTCTAGAAAAGTAGTTCATTACCCTTACAACTGTGGGCTGTAACAGACAAGAGAATTTATTTCCATATGTGTCTTTCATTTCACAAATTTAGAATATCATGGTTAACTGGCATATTGCTGTATTCATGTCTAGATGAAACATTTAACTGTAACTTTAATCAGAGTTGTCTTGACACTCCATTACTGATATTTAGGATATAGGGGGTTTAGATTCTTCCAGCCTATGGAGTTTATGAATAACTTCCATTCAGCATCCAAAGAAATACAGAAAATGGAGATGAGAAAGTTCTCTTGGACCATCCCTTTCTCTGCATTCTAAAAGCAAGTCTGTTAGCTGAGTACATTAGAGTAATCTGATCTGTTGGAATACCTTGTGGTTGGTCATGATGTAAAATTTTCTGCAGTACTAACAGTAAAGGCAATAAGAATTTTGAGATTTTCTAGTCTTAGCTAATCCAAATGACTTTACCATACTCCTGGCTATAACTCAGTAGATTTTAATATTGAATATGACTGGTTTGTGGCTAACATACTTCTACTTTTGCTGTGATCAAACAAATTTAGTTTCTGGTTGGCTTTAAATTATGTTAGAGTGTCTTAAGATCCACATGTTAATAATGTATGGGTCCAGTATATCAAATAACTAATCTGAGATATATCAAGTAAGCAATCAAGTAATAAAATAAGTTTCATAGATAATATATCAAAAATTTGTTTTTCACATAATACTTAAATCACAAAGCCCTTCTATGAAACAATATATGTAAGATATTTTATATAAACAAAGCATTTGTAATTTTTATATACACAATAATTTAAATGAGATTGAATTTGGATCCTAAGTAATTTAAAACTGACATTAAATTCTCTATCTATGACTGTTTAATTGCAAATTACTGACTGCCACAGTTGGAGCATTCTCAGTAATCCCTACACTGATAATATTATAACCCTTATTGTATCCAGTTGGGGAAATAAACCAGCCAATGGAGAATCAGGTAAGTGCCAAATAATTCTTTTACTATATGATGCTGTTTTGCAAGGTTTGAAAATATATTTATGCTCCGTAAGATGGAATAATAAAACTTTCGCTCTGTAGGTTTTGGAAATCAACTTTGCAAAACTGTGCAATACAGTAAATCAGATGGCACTTACCTGACCCTTGGCTGGAGCTGTGCCCCTATAGCAGCCCACTGCGAATGTGAAGCCAGAAGTATCTGACATGTTAGGATACCTCTAGGAATGCAAATCTGGAAACAGTGACTTTGAGGGATCTGAGAAGGGGAAGAAAGGAGATTTTCAGTTCACTTTATGGAAAGCCTTTGCTGCAGCTATTTAGGCAGTAGGCAATCAAGAGTTTACTAAGCGTACAAGATGTACACAAGTTTACAGAAGTTTAATAATTTAATAGTTTAATAAGACACACAAGATGTGTATGCCAAGTTTTCTTTTGGTAGCACTTCATGACTGGGGTAGTGAGATTAAAATGACTGAAAGTCAGGATCAAGGGAAATGTTGGGGAGTTTGGTGTGTTTTTTTCTTAAATACAGAGGAAACCAGACTTAAAGAAAAGTTTAGTGGTAGCAACATGGAATAAAACCTGTTCCAGTACTATCCTTTATATGTATAATTTAGGAGGAAAATATTCAAATTTATACCTTGTATCATCCCAGTGGTGGCTCATCCCAGTTGGGGATCCTCTTGAATCTGATGAATGTTTGTAAACTACCAGCAGGCAGTGTTTACAAAGCTGTACTATTCGCTGGCAACATTGGAGCTGCTCTGGAGTCACTGCCTCTGAGCCTTTACTGAACATGGTTTCCCAAGAGCTCCTTTAGGGAAAAAGAAACAAATTCATGGTCTCTGTCACAAATTGCAATCTAAGAGCTTTATTGCTTTATATCAGATTTAACAACCGAGGAACAAGAGAAAAAGCACAACCTTGCAGGAAAGGTACAGCAAAGGTTTATACTATTTAACACAAATACTGGCAGATGCTGAGTCCAAAACACAAAGTGAGAAGTTAATCTTTACATGGGAAATGTCCCCTGCCATTTTTCATTTGGTTTGTTCCCTGAAGTGTTTAAAGTGACATTACTTGGGTTTAGCATGTAAAGCGTTATGGTCACAAAATTGTATATTTGTCTTACAACAGAAATAACACAAAACACTTATTCTTTTTAACAGGCTACCACCTGAATGAAATTATGATATTAAAGGAATTCATAAAAGTAATAAATTATTTCTAAATGTCCATACAGCATAATAACACTTTTATTTTAAGTACGTGATACTAAGAAACAAATATGAAATTAATTTACAGAAGATTAGTATGTGTTCTGCTTCCTTATCAAAAAAATAATATGAAGAGAGTCTCTCTGTTTAGTCATTCAAATACTGCTTATTATTTCCTCTGGTCACATGGGATGGTTATCTACAATTAAGTGCAACCTGCAGAGTACATCTATAGAAAAATTCCTTTTGTTTTCTTAAGAAGCCATTTTTCTTTGAGAGAAAAAAAAAGCCACCAAGGCCTACCACATCCATATAAACCAGGTGTGTTTCAGCACAGAAGACTAAAATAAATAGTTCTTTGCATACATCTCAGCATTCTTGTTTGTGCAAAATCCTGACCAAATTATAGATCATTCAATCAGTTTTAAAAGGCAACATGGTGCTTGTGAAGACTTTTTTGGACAAAATTATTATCCAGTAGCACAGATGGTTGGTAAGCTTGAGCTTTTTTGTTTGTGTATGAAAGAAGCACTTCACAGAGTGAGGAAAATTTGCTGCATCTGGCTTCAACATAGCATCCAGGCCGATTTAGCCTTGCCCACAGAGAGCAGCAGTAGATTTCACAATGCCCGTGTAGAAAGTTCATCCTTCAAACAACATCACAGAACCAGCAAGCTCACTCCTGCCTAGTAAGATTTTTTTCAACTGAGCTGCATTTCACTGTGAAGGTGGTGAGACCCTGGCACAGGTTGCCCAGGGAGGCTGTGCATGCCCCAACCCTGACAGTGTTCAAAGCCAGGTTGGATAAGGCCTTGAGCAACCTGGTCTAGTGGGAGGTGCTGCTGTCCAAAGCTAGGGGGGCTGGGACTAGATAATCCTTAAGGTCCATTCCAACCCCTTAACATTGTGTGAGTCAATGATTCTATGATTAGGATGGAATTAAGACCATTAATGACTAAAAGATGAGCTGTATGTATAGCTAACTGATTTGTCAGCCTGGCTTCTCTGTCTAGATGGTATGTTCCAGCTGAAAACATTCAGTCCTACAGAATTTTTATTGCAAACATAAACTTCAATGATGCAAGCATTTGTCTTTAATTATTATTCATACAATTGTTTAAGTATTGTTTGTATACATCAAAACTTTAATTTCACAAACTGAAAAATCATAGAATCATTTAGGTTGGAAATGACCTCTAAAGATCATTGAGTCATACTACTACTTTTCTTTAATATATTTTTTCTCAATTGTTTTCTGTCTAGGAACTGTCCACATGTATTTTTATATAGAAATTAATCTATTGTCTTCAGTCTTTCCTCATGAAGTCATGTTGGGAGAAAATAGCAAGATGACAGTCCAAGTATTACATTCCTTCAACAGATTCATATTGCTACACATAATTATATTATCATTCACTCCATTCACTCAAAAATCCTGTAGAAGAAACTTTCCTGAAAAATTCCTTAGCTTCTGGACTTGGTGATAACTCTTCTACAGTTAAGTGGCATTTTTTCAGTGACAAATAATAAATGGCCTGCTGCAACTTTGGCTGACTATGAACTAGTACTACATAGTTACCCTCATAACAGAAGGTGAGATTTGGAAACATACCCATGAATTTTAATGAGCTTTCATATAAATGTGCCTGTGCAACTTCCTCTATGTGCAAGACAGATTCAGTTTATTCTCCATTATACTGCAATCAACAGAGATCAGAATTCTGTTTCCTAAGTTTAATTGGTTATGCTGTAACTTTAGCTTCCATACATTAGTAAGAAATCACAGACTCCTCACCAGATACAAGAAAAGTATTATACTGGATTGGGCAATGTGGTCAATCATGTGTTATTCTTTTTATAATCATCTGAAGTCAACTGGTTCTTCTAGTTTTCTTCTATTTGTTTATTATACAGTAGAACAAATGAACCTTTATGAAACCCTTTACATCACCTTTTTTTCACAGAGATTTTTCTTTCTTCTTTCTTTTCATTAAAATAGCACATACCTAGCAGAGATCTAACCAGCAAGAGGAAACCTTAAGGCCATTAGCTCCACTCTTCTCCCAAGACATCTATCTTATAAACAGTGAGCACTCTACACTCCTTAATGTATTTTCATATAGTAATGTTTCTGAATCAGCACATTGATACCTCTTTCCCAACAGGTTTTTCCAAATTCTACACATACCCTATGTTTATTCCAATCTTTTCTTTAAAATGGCACAATGAACTCTTGGGAAAGAGTGATGAGAAGTTGACCTCTCTGCTACAGAGGTGCTGCAATGAGTTCTCAGTGTGTTATGAGGCAAGAAGGATGCTTGTAACTGAATAAACATACTGGCAAGGTGCAAACAGCCTTTTTGTTTTCTTCCATGAATTCTCTATTATCTGTAACAAGTGTTTTACATGCAGAGTGATCGTTATACTATATATAGTATATATTATACTGGATATTTATATATTTCTTTTACAGTATTTTTAGAATCTCTTATGTAACAACTCCTCTTACAAGGAACTAGATCTTTGTCAAAGAATAGCTCCACTTATAATATTTTATGACAACAAAAGAATTGAGCTTGTACTCAAGACTGCACACACCTCTGCTAGCATGGAGAAAAGAAAAAATTGTAAAGAATCTTAACAGCTTGCACAACAACAACCCTTCAGCAATGAGATGACGATAAAAGACCTGTTGATCTTTTGGACCCCTCAGATCCCTCTTCTTCTTGCTATCCATTTTCTTGGGAAACAAATAACAAGGGCAATGTGTGAGTTCTCCACATATGATAAATGACTATAATGTGAACATCATAGTGACTTGATTCCTTCCTGACTTGAACATACAATATCCAGCAGCAAATTAATTGTTGCAGTTCATTTTCAAAACATCTCTTAGAATACCTAATGCAAGCTAACAAAACCCCCTCCTATTCTTTATACATTTTATATACTAACAGATAAAATGGTCTTTTTTATATGCAATATATTTAATATTTAAAAATTTGTATTCTTATTTTATGAATAAATTGGTGGGTGGGAGGAATTGTTTAATACCATTGATATGATCCCCCAAATCCATATTTCTATCAATGCCTTTGATTTCAGGAATGTAGATTCTGAAGTGTAGGTTATTGAACTTATTTATATGTCTAGATCTTTTCTTCCCTGTAGAAAATTTGTATTTGCTACCCAAACCAAAAACATCTGCTTACATGGACATTTCATATTCTGCATATACTTAACTTTCTACCAGCATGGGAAACAGTGAATGCAATCAAACATGGAAATTTGAACTGTTTATTAGTAAATCACAGAAGTGGCATTGCATCTGGCGTGAGATATCAGCTGCACTTGTGACTGAACTCTCCTTATGAGTCTGGAGCACAAATAGATACTGTGATTTCTGTTGATGGCAACTCCATGTTAGACACAGTGGTCTGGCCTAAAAATCATGCACTATCCAGCAAAAGAGTTGACTTAAGGCTGAAAATATTTTGAATATTAGATTTTTTTCCTTAGATTATTAAATCTGTAAATACATCACTAAATGTTTGATTCCATTTCTGAAAAGGTTGGCCTTGATTGCTAGATTTAGTTCAACTATATATCTTAAGGTGCTTTTAAAACAAGTTCAATGTATTACATCATTCTTGTGAATGAAAATGAGCCATAAAGTATGCCAGCATTGATTGGAATTGTGAAGTTATGAAGAAGAAGAAAAGAAAAATCAGCTTACCCTGAATTACAGAAACAGTTCCATAGGCCTTGACCGTGGCTCCAAAGTAAGCGATTAAATACACGGTTAAAAAGACGGTAGAGATGTAAGTTTTCAATGTCTGGAGCTTTCCAGACATGCTGCAGAATTGCACGGACACTTGTCCTGACTATATCCAAAACCTAGGAAAGAGCATTCCAAGTAAATCCAAGACATTTTGCAAAACCAAAACCCAGCTGATGGCTGATGCCCTGCACGCATACAGACAGCTATCCCTGTACATATGACTGCATACCTGTACATTCCTACAGAGGTCTGGGGTTCATTGCTGTGCATTCATCAGCTAACTTTTATTATATGTTCTTTCTGTTAGTAACATTTTGCAAAGCCAAATCCAAGTATTTTATTTTTATTACTGAAAAGTAATTTCTGGTTTTTCAGTCTCTTCAATACTAGTTCATTTAAATAACAGAAAGGGTAAAAAGAAATGAAATGGATACAATTAAAGACTAAAAGCAACTTAATTAACCTAAGCACTGTATATCTTCTTTTCCCACTCCCTTGTAAAATAGCATCTATTTTATAAAGAACTAAAATGTCCTGAAAAACTTCAGACTGCTTTTGATTTAATGTCTGTTTAAGCTCAGTGTTACCCTGGATCAAACTATATTAGTGTACCTGGCAAGAGACAGTAGTGAAATTCAGTAAGTAAGAAAATAATTAGCTAGATATTTAAAATAGAAACATTTAAAGGCGCGCCATGGATTTACTACATACAGACTACATTGAAATGCAAGAGCATAAAGGCTGAGCTGCATTCAGTATAGTGCTAGGCAGCTGCACATCCAGCTTAGCAGAGTCCTGGATACACCTTTGCACATCCCACTGAACTGGGGCATGGAAGGAAGGTGGGATTCATTGTGCCTGCTTTTAAATATCTGGATGTTCTCTTAACTCAGTCCTCTATGTTCCCTTCATAATTCCTGGAGAGAATCAGACTCCAGAGTGTCTTGGATTCTGTTTATTTAGATACTATCATTAAGTCTGGGAATAGTTTTGTGACCAAAGTAGTATTTAGACCCCATACTGACGCTCTGAACAGTGTAAAATCTGTCCTACAAAAAAGCCTATGGTGCATGTAAACTATCAAGAAAAAAGACAGTTAAACCCATGAAATTTCCTTTAAAGGAAACACCCTCTGTGCCTCTTTTGCATAACAGCATCTTCCAAAAAAACAATCACACTCAAATGTGTGGTAAACAGATGGAGGTATTTTCTATTTTGGGATAAGATTTTATAAATTAGTAGGTATGATGCTTTCCCTGAAAACTTTCAGATATGTAAGATAAACTGAATCATGTGGTGATTCATGGTTCTCAAAAGGTGAAAGAGATTTAGTAGAACAGAAAATTATGGAAGAATGGTGTGGAATTGCAATTTTTAGATTCCAAATAACAAACTGTTGTTTGTTTATAAATTGTCTGACAGTGAAGGAAACAAAGCTTAAATAAACAAAATGCTTGCAATAGCACAAGGAAGCTGTGTAGTACGCCTAATGGGCAGAAAATCTATAGATACCTAATAATGAGAGCCTTGATGAAATATGTTTTTTCCCATGTTATTTAAACTCTTTTGAAGACCTGGGATTAGTCTGCATGCACAGGTCTTGCAGTAATTCCATCTACATAATAGCGCAAAGTAAATGCAATACTGTCCTCTCTGTTGGGAATCTTTATGAATGCAGGTGTCTAATACACTAAAACCCACACCCATGGCCTGCTCCTCCCAAAGAGTGAGACAGAAAGAGTAAGATATTAGAATCTAAGGGTGCTGATCTTTTTTAGTGACAGCAGGAGCTAAGCCCAGGTTTTGGACTGTCCCATGCCTCTAAGAAAGGCTCAGACTTTCAGACACTTCCTTAGCAGCATTAGCCTTGATGTTTCTCAAGCCCTTTTCCTTGTCTCTCGCCTGTCCAAGGTATTCCCACACACATGGCTGGTATCTGTGGTCAAACACACATCTGAAACAACTCAGTCCCTAAAGCACATAAGGATCAGCCCTACATTTCTTTGCAATGATACACTGACTAATAGTATCTCCCAGTGTGAAAAAGAACAATACCACCCTGTATAGACTCTCTCACTAGTCCAAAAGACATAAAAAACAAGGCTGCCAGTGTAGAGCTTTTTCTTTTACTGTAGAAAAACTGTAGTACCTGAAGTTGAAGAAAACTAAGAACTGAACATCTTAGAGCAAGCCACAGACTCCCAAGTACTCTGGAAAAAAAAAAATCTTTCTTGCTGTTTTTACTGTGCTGATATTGCCAATATGCCAGAGCAGGAAATATGTTGGTTAATTGTCCTTAATTTGCAAACATGGCAAAAAAAAATCATCCATTTAAGAAAAGAGACAAGGCATTGCACAAGGGCTGGAACTTCATGAAACCTACAACTTCATTTTTCTAAGTTAATTTCCCTAGCTTGCCTTCATTTTTCTCTTTAATTTACATTGTTTACTTTAACAAAACAAATTATCTAGGTATAACAGAACAAGATGTTATGAAAGGGCATATTCAAAACCCTCTGGTAGCCATCAAAACACTTTTAAAGAAATTATGTGAAGTGATGCAACATGAAGCAGTGATAACTCCTCCCATACCAAAATCTTTTTATTGAGAGTCTTAGAGGTTAAATTTTTTTAACACAAATTGATTTAATTGGTTTGCTCTCAACTTATTTCTGAATGCCTCCTGTACCTGCGCTGTAATGCCAGAACATTACACACTAAGAATATAAGTGTAAGTTTAATTGAATATAAGTGTAAGTTTAATTTTTCTACATTCATGTTGAATAATTGTTAAGCAAATACAGCTGTCAGGTACAAACATTGTGCAATCTAGTACATTGCCCAGGTATTTTATTCTTGTGTGTTAGAATTTCCCAGTAAGCAAGAGTGAAGGGGACTGAGATTCTGTTTTTATTTCACAAAGTTGCAAAAGGTACCTTTGAGACAGATTCCTTACTTGCATAAATATTCTCCACCTTGCTCATTTCTCCTTCACCCACCTCATTGGAATATAAAACATACTTCTTTCAAATCAACAAAAGACATTTGGCAGTCCTCAGCTGCAATGTCATTGTCAAAGTTAATCCGTTTTCATAAACTACCCTTCTAAGAATAACTATCTGATTGCTTGAAGGGATTGAGGTTAAAAGCAGTTTTAAAAAAAGGCAAATCATTTCCAGTGCAAGCAAAGATGAAGGGCTCACTAGTGCTTCAGGAATTATAAGTCTCCTAAAGTTGTAAAAGATGTCCTCACAAGAAGAGCAAAAAGTCCACATTTCTGATTGTGCAGTTTTTGTAAGTAACAACCTGGCACATCAATCTCTGTCATCCTGACTTTGTACATGTGCCCTTGGTTTAACATGACTGCCAGTCAAATAAAGGGCAGAATCACCCTCTATTGGAGGCTTTCTAAAATAATGCTTTAAGGAGAAAATTCTTTGCTTGGTAGGTCCATTTTTTATTCAACATGATCTATTCTAATGCTGTGGGTCAAATACTCCAACAGCCAAGTGCAATATCACTACCTCTAATGGAGTTTTAATATGCCTGGTCTGAAACTGCTGACTGGTGTGACCCTTATCAATCAAATCTGCCATGTGAATATCCTTCTAAGAATGTTAGCTAGAACTTGGGTATGTAAGCTCTAATCATTTATTTGTTTGGGTTTTTTTAGGAGACTAATTTTTTAAGAAATTGATTTTTAAATTATAATCCAGAACAATCATGCTTTTCCAAACATGGAGCAACATAATGTCCTTTAATAGAATTAATGCATATCTATGTTAGTACCAATAGCCTGTATTTTGGCATCTCGAGTCACTCCCAGCTACTGCTAACCACCAGTAGAAACACTGCTATGCATCTACTTTAGATGAATTTCTGAAAATGAAATATGTCACTTACTTTTCGTTGCTTTGATGAATCCAGTTTTACCAGCCAATAGGATGACACTTTTGTTTTATGATACTTCCAGTTATCCATAATCTGTGGTCATTGTAAAACACAAGATTAAAAATACACATGAAAACAACTGAAAGCTGGTCTTTCATTCACAAGCACTCCTAACCCTTAAAAATGTGAGCATCCTAAAGACCGCTGTGAGAAGTTTTCTCTAAAAGAAATAGCAAAATATTGTGCAATTTATGTGGGTCAAACATTTGCAAAATGCAAATTTATGTGGGTCGACATTTGCAAACATCTGTGTGATGCTTCAGTTTAATCCCACCCTCTTTTCTACCTGATTCTGACAACCATACACTACAAAGCAGTTAGAAAGTTGTCTTGACTGACTCAGCTCAGATTTTTTGAGAGTAGTAAATTCAATAATGCATAACTGCTGATCTATTTAAATAGTGAGGGGGTTTGCTGCATATAGGACATTATAAATACCTGGAAAACATTATAAATACCTTTCTATAAACAATCATATATGAACTGCAACACTCTCCTTTCACAAAATCTAAGCGCTACCGAAATAGCCCAAGCTGCGAACATACATTTTTATTCTCGTTTTGTTATTTTATCTTTCTACTCTACTCCAGACCTTCAACAAGTTCTGTCTCGCCAGCACTCGTTTTCCTCCATGATGAACTCTTTTCCATCAGGAATTAGTTATGGCCAGAGGAATTTC
The DNA here is from genome assembly GCA_013397555.1 of Urocynchramus pylzowi. Lineage (NCBI taxonomy): Eukaryota > Metazoa > Chordata > Aves > Passeriformes > Fringillidae > Urocynchramus > Urocynchramus pylzowi. The sequence goes on along the minus strand of VZRH01003822.1, from coordinate 173,481 downwards.
AGAAGAGTTCTGCCCCAGGAAGGCACGCGGCTCCCCAGGCTGGTGCTGCGTGAGAAACCCGGCTCGCACAGAACCGCGCGCACTCGGGACATCAAGGACAGCATCTCATGGAGCGTTCTAGCTCTGCTTCTAGACACCCAACCTGCTGGCTGTGGATACTATCTTCCACCAGCACCAAATCAACCAGCACTACAGAAGAATTCCTTTCCACACCAATGTAGCTGCAGAGACTGCTAGAAACATAATCAACATCCTGGAAGCTCACAGACCTCAGGACATTTCTGGCCAGATAATAAATTAGATGAATTTTAACACATCAAGGACTGTGCTCACTACATCAGAGCACAGGTGTTAGTTTGAATCCTTTCATTTTCCTTCTAAAATGAGAACATCCATCTTTATTTTTTCTTTTCCATCTTGTTAGCTTCTTTGCATAAAATATTTACAAGGTATTTAGATACCATGCAATTTCTGCTTATATATTAAATATTGGGGTTTCATTGACCTTTATTTTGGCATTGTTTCACATGTGTTTGATACCAAACCGCAAGGCTCAGGGCAACATTAGATGTGAGAAAGGCGAATTTGGTAGACTACAAGAGCCAAAAAGCGCATGACTGGTGTTCTTTATGACCCTCAAACCTCCATTCTGCCTGCAGCATACCATTCTGAGTTCTCTAGTATGCCTGCTTGAGAGCAAGTTAAACAGGTCAGGGTCTGTTTTAACAATATCAGATGAAATATGAATTGCAACATTCTTCTTGGCTTACTTAAAAGATTGAACTCTCTCTACAATGAAAAACTGAATTTTCCTAACCCTCCTGATTATTTCTCACGTATTTTATAAGGACATAGGAATGTTTTCAGTGCTGCTCTCTTAAGATCAGAAAGCACGCAAAGCTCCAAGCTTTCAAATTCTTTTGAGTTATCCTAATTCTGGAAGTCTTAGGGCCACAGGAGCTAATGAATCATAGATTGAGCTTTTTACTTTCCTTCATTTCAAAAGCCCAAACAGTGTCTAGCCTGTTCTTCTTTCTTATTTATAGATACTTACATCTTCTATAATTAATTCAGATTCTTCATTTGTTTTTCCTGGGAACTTTACTTTCAAGTCATTGATAAGGAGAAGAGTCTCTTTTGTCAAAGCAACTTCTTGCTCTTTTGTTTTCTGTTGCAGCAAAGACTCACTCTAAAAGCCAACACAAAGTAGAGGAAAACATTTCAAGCGTGCCATTAAATCACATTACAAAGATGTTTGCTTGACAAAAAAAAATTCTAGAGTGACATAAAATATATTATTAAAGTGCACAGACACATTATCTAATACAGAGAACTAATATATATCACATACATTAATGCATCACCATTACTGAGAGTTGTCAAGAAATCCAAGAAAAACAGTTAAAATGTATGTTTGTTTGAAATAGAATAAACAAACATATATTACATATTTATGGTGCCCACAATTTAAAGTATAAATTTGAAATTTAGCTAACAGACTTTGAATTTAAATTCAACATAATGAAAAGTATTATTAGTCATAAAAAGCATCCTTTCAGTTCGCCACTTCAACAATTTAACATAAACAGGCAATATATCACAGGGCCAACATTTCAGGAAGCATTAAAAAGGCCATTTTTCTCCTACTTTAGCCAGTAAGGGGTCTGACAGCGTCTCCAGTTGACCAGAGTTTTGTTTAAAGTATCAGTGCTTTTTACACCAACACTGATCTGAACCCCTGAAGTGTTGGCAGAAGAGCATCTCTGGAGGATTTGGTGGTCTTCTTCAAAACATGACACACTAGTTAGAAGTTCTGATCCTCTTTTTTTACTTTCACATACTTTTTCATTTTCACATTTGCAAGACCAAGGCAGTCTAATTTTAATGTTTTTCAAGAGTGAAATTCAAAATTTTTAGGCACTTCTAATCTTTGTATTCTGTAACAACTACAATACTTAAGGATATTTTTATTTAAGTGAGTGATAAATATTTTCAAGCACAAAAAATACTCTGGTATTTGATACATGTTAATATGGCTGAAATAATAAGATACCAAATTTTTTGAAATCCACTTTTGTTTATAACTCCTATAAGAATATGTCTGTAATTCCCAACTGTAAATGATTTATTTTAAATTTTATTTCCCTACGTTTAGAACATTTGGATCTCAGCAGACTCCAAAAATGGCAGTGTACTGCTCTTTTCTTGCCCAAAGCATAGATAAACTAACACTTTATCATGCACAAATTATTTCTTCTTAGTAAGTCACAGTTTATCAATTTTAATGTTATTCTAGCAGTAATATATAATTTATTATTCTTAGTTCAAAAATAATTATGAATAGAGTTCCATTCAGAATACAGTGCTAAATTATAAGTAATTCTTATCCATTCTGTAAGTAATTTTATTCACATCATTTTTAGGAAGCATGACCTAAGCTCTATCACCCAAAGTAATTGTTCTGCACATCAAGATCAAGATCAAGATCATTTCTGTGGTGGAGCTTTCTCAATGAAAAAGAGAGTATGCTTTCTTACTAATGTTAATTTAAGCGAGTAGCCCATTTTTAACATCAGATGGTAAAAGACTGCTTTTAATCTTTCAGTAATTTGTATTTGATATAAAGTTAATGTGAATAGAAAAATCCATATTAGCACTGTCTCATTAAGCTCTCAGGGTACATTGTGATGATAAAAGGGTACTTTTTAAACTTGAGATAGCCAATGCAATAAAAAATACCTTTAACACGTTGTTGTGAAGACACAAACTTAATGTCTTTCCAATTCTATTAGCTGACTTTAAAGATGGAAAACCATGTTAAGGAGTATTTCACAAGATGTCAGCACACTATTTTAAAAGGACCCTTTTTCATCATTTAGACAAAGCCTCACAGGCAACACAGACAATGAGCGTTCTACCGGATAAAAATGATGATTAGAGATAGTAAATACTATGAAGCAAGTTAATTAGCATTACAAAAGGATTGCTCACTATCAAAGCTCACCACAATACAGAGAGACAGCAAATACGGGTCAAAAGTGCCATTTTGTTTTGCCCCATCTCCACACAAATTATTTGGGTGACGAAATATACAGGTCAGGCATCAAAGCACGAAAGGAAACGCTCTGGCACCAGCAGGCAATGCAATCCTGAGTGAGGCTGGGGATTGATCCCTGCAAACACTGCCTAGGGATAAGTGAATATGAGCTCCATCACACCAACACAAAGAAGAAATGCCTGGGCTGTGAAGGAGATACCAAAAAGGATGACAATCTGCTAACAAAATGAAAAAAATATACATGGTCCAGAAGTACTTTGTGAAAAGTATAACAAACCACACAAATTCTAAATAAGTAAAAGTGTTTACTCTGATCTATTAATTATTAGGGTCATTTGCTTGTCTGTCTCAAGGAGAGGGTTCAAATGAAAGATACTTCGTCTTCTTTTTTAAAAAAGAGAATGGCTTCTGAGTCAGTTACTGCAGTGGCAAATTCCAAAGATCACAAGCACTGTATAAATTTTCAGCTGTTCACTTTGGAAGTAGAGCTCTACTGCAGTGGTATAGCATATGCAAAAGAGGTCCAGTAGGTTGAAAATTAATCTCACCATCTTCTACAATGGACAGCCATACAAAATCTTACTAAGGTTTTATTCTGGCACAATGTATTTACCCTTGGACTATATACTGGGTCTGAAATCTGAATGTATTTTTGTTACTGTAAAGATTTTGAAGGTAGGTACAGCCTTACTTCAGAACCAGGAGCCCCCAAACAAATCACAGAAAAGGAGGTAAACAGAGGTAATTATCCTTTCTATCTTCAAAAGGCTGTTTAGGAGTGAAGGTTTCCCATTTACAAAGGGAAGGTTTCCCATTCTCTTAAGACGCCCATTTCTACAAAATGTAACATCTGTATTGCTGCACCACGAACACTGAGACATCACAGCTGGCACTCATCCCATATCACACACAGGTCTACAGATCTTACTTGCTCGAGTGTCTGTCATAACAATCTTGACTACAGTACCTCAAGTTTTCTGATGTTGCAAAAATTACTAGTGAATTTATTGAGTTCTAGAGAAGAATGGAACACATTTTGAATGCAACTCCTGTGTTAACTCACCCCTGAAGAGTTCACAGTTCCCAAGGTGGCTGTGTGAGAGAATCTGGCTGAAGATGGGCTACGACTTAAAGAGTGAGACCTGTTCACTGAGGCTGTTCGCTGCATTTGGAGAGGTGCTTTGGCTGAAAAGGGGCGCTGCTCAGCTCCCTGGGACTGCATAGTGAGGACTGATATGGAACGAGGGCAGCTCACAGAACGCCTGATTGGACCTGTGGATTGTGTGGGGGACGAATATGATGGAGACTTTACATTTTTATTTGAAGGTTTGCAGTTCATTCTACCTGCGGACAGATCAAATGAATGATGTTATTACTTATTATTTTCTTAATACCCATTTTTCAGTCTTTGTAACTAACAACACACATGATCAATGTGTGCACAGATGTTGTACTATGACAACTACTGTTGCTGACTAACAACTATATACGTTGAAGTCAGTCGTGTCAGATCGCCGATTAATACAGAATTTACACACTTATAGGAACATTTATTTCTTCCTCATATTCAGCTTTAACCAGACTCCAATCCATTTTAACACACATGAGATTTATGAGAGAGGGCATGTGCTCTTTAGGTCAAAACGTACGTGACTTCTGTGTGTGGTTTCCTGACTATAAAGATATGGAAACAGGAGAGAACATTTGCTCAATGGGTCCCATATTTGCAGATTCAGTATCTCTCATTTGTTAAGGCATACTTACACCATGTTTTAATTCAGTTTTCAGCTAAAAAAATGCTGCTATGAAAAATAAAATTTTAGAAGCAACATTATACATATCCAACTACATTATAAAATTCTTTGAGACAATACACCACTAAAACAAAATATAATATGGTATATATCTATTAATTCAGAAAACATTCTAAAGAAACTGAAACAAGCAAACAAGTGTTTAACTATGAGATACAAAGTTGACACATTCTAAAAGACTGAGGAATTTAATATAATTCATTGTCCATGCCAGACCTCCTTGGAAAAGTGATTATTTAACTTACCTGATCGTTCCAAAGATTTGTATTTATTTTCTTCAAGATCATATGAAACTTTTTTCTCTTTTTTTTCATTGTGATCTTCCTTTTCAGTTTCTTCTCCCGATTCTGACACACTGCTGTCACTATCACAGCTACTGTCACTGCTGTGGTTCTTAGGTTTCCTTAAGGAATGTGCACTTTCTGGCATCGAACACAAGGGCTAAAAAAAAAAGAAAAAACACCCAAGAAATTGAATTGAATCCCAAAGAAACAGCCAGCTATCACACTAGATCCCTTATTCAGGCAGGTCCAGGCAGTATTTGCACAACTACAAATCTTCCCAAATTAGTTGGAAGTTTGTCCTAAATTTTAGAATAATTGCTTAAATATTTCATTAAATTCATTCCATTGTAATTCTAATCTTTGTCACATGAAGAGCAGCATAACATAGTAAGAGTGGGGGGGGGAATTATTTGAAGTATGAATTGCACTACCAAATATATTGAATTATGGTTTGATTTACAATCAGTTCAGGTTCCTCACTGATATTTGCAATAACTGAAACTAGAGCTTAACAATGATCAACATAAGTAGAAAAATACATCAGGGAACTTTGGCTGTTTTACTTTTAAAAAGAAAGTGATTAATTTACATCCTGCAGAGAGGAGAAACCAAAGAATATATAGCAACCTGTGCTAGGGGTTCTTGGTGCCTCATATGCACATGGGATTCAGTGTCATTAGCTAATTAATCCTGTGCTATTACCAAGGATACTGCAAGAGAAAAACCAAAGAGCTGGAGACAGAGAAACTGATCCAAGAACAGAAAATACAATAGAAAATTTTTCATCTTCTATCTACCATTAGTCAGACACAAAAAATGCAGTATCTGCCATTACATCTGTTCTCCTAAGTAGGCTTATGTGGTCACCTCTTTTTCCTACACACTTTCTTTCCAGTATCTATCAGCTATAAGAAGCTATGCTGATGGCCTCATCTACTGAATGGATTTCAATTAAAGATCAGATTAAAAAAAAAAAAATTAAAATCATAATTTCTGGACATACTTTGAGTCAAAGTGAAAAAGAACTCTCAGGAAGAATTTAAATTTTCCTAACGTCTTAGCATAATGTAATGCACCTAGATTTATTATGAGGGTAAGAGGAAAAAGCCCCAAAACCTCTTGCTGCTGCAAGATACACTTTATAACTAAATAGTTGCTACCTAACCTTCTATTCCAGACAAGGAAGGGAAGGGATTTCTGTCACTAACTAATAGTATATTTATGCCATCCCAGGCTCTTAGACCAGATAAGGAAAAGTTAGAGAAGAATATTGCATTGAGGAGAGCGCTGACAATTGTTGTTACACAAAGAACATATATAAGATTGATATATATCTGTCTGCTGAAGGGATAAAAGTAAGCTGCCTCAACTCATACCACTTTATTAAAAACAGCTCTCCTTATCATGAAATTCTGTGTATGATGTAGACATATTGATCAGACATTCCTGAGGAGTTACACAAGGTATAACAAACATTTTCAATCATAGCTCGCAGGGGCTTAATGATAGATCTTATTCCACTTATCATATACATGTTCCTCACACATTCTACAGTAAACAATATCAATTAACAAAGAAGAATAAAAAGAGAGATCAAAGAAATTACAAAAAGCAATAATAACAAACAATAGCTGAGTCTGGGTATAAACTGATCTCTTTAAGAGACATCTGATTGCCTAGCACATCTTGCCTAGCTCATCACCTTGATTTTAGCCTTATGCTAACCCAATTTTTCTGTGATTAAACTCATCTGATCTTATACCAAAGAATTAAAATTAAAATTAATTTCTCATTTCCTCTACAATACCTGTTATTTTAGTTCCTTAGTCCATTGTCCTGCACACATGGGTAACCCTGACAGTGTGTAGGTGTCAGGAGCCCTCTAGAGGCTATAAATAAACTGGACGTTTCCAGAAGCCCTTCTCCATCTATGCAAAATTCAGTGATATTTTAAGTGCAGGAAAAAAAGCCTTCATTCTGTGAAATTCTTGATTTCTTTTTTCCTACGTGTTCAAATAAAATTAAGGCTGAAATTCCTAGCAAATACGGAATAATTGTTAGATGCAAAGCTTGTATTTATTTACACGTGCACAGCCCTCAACCTCTCCTATGTAGAGATATGTATGTGGAAATGTAGATGCTTATATGTTTCTATGTATGGAGAGCATGAGGGGGAGCACACTTCTCTCTCCTAACTATTCCAGTTGTCTTGTTAGTTTTCTGAGTCCTGACTGATGGTTTTTTTCAAGGAAGAGTACAACCCAAGGCAGCACATCTGACCTAAGAGTACCTTCAGTCAGCAGAGCAGCCACTGAATTTAAGGGAGGACAGACTCCATGACCTTCTCAAAGAACCTTTCATGTTGGGTTATATGACATGAAAAGTACCACTCCTGTGGTTGTTTTTTGGGTTGTGGTTTTTTTTTCCTATTAAATCCTGCATATGAAAATAGTTCTTTATTTGTAGGTATTTTATTGTTACAAGATGAGGTTTACAGCTGGATTATTCTCTTACCTGACAGACTGACAGGCAATAGTTCTTTCTACTGTCTGCCTCACTCACCAAATTTCTGTATAGACATACATTAAGACATTACATATCTCATAGCAGCCTCTTTACAAAGAGGTGGCCTATTAAATGCATGTGATTGGCCATATGCCCCTTAACCCTTACAGAGAATAGGTGATGCTCTTTTGGGAAAAGATACCAGGACCACCTGTATTTCAAAGGGAGCACACAGGACATAATGCAACCAGGGAGATCTCTGCTTACATGGCTTCACTGTAGGCAAGGTTGAAATGATTGTGAAATGTATCAGGACTGTAAAATTGATGCAGGAATAAGAATCCTGCAAAGCAAGAAGTGTGCACAGTGCAAGGAAAAGAAACAATCTGTCCAGATAAGCCAGTTTCATTGTTTTCTGGTTTGATTTCATCAATTTTAGGGGGGGAAAAATGGAAATTTTGGTCGTAAGCAATTTTTTCTTTCTCATCTAAGTGCAAACAATATGGTACCAGTAAGGCAGCTACACAATCCATTTGCCTGCTATAAAAGAAGACCATGGCATATAGTCTTACTCATAAATTAATCAAAATTCATCTTAAAACTAATTGAGAGAGGTTTCTCAATTCGGGCTTAGTACCCTATTAATGTTTAATTAAATGTTACAGTCTCCAGCCTGGGAATGCCTTGTGAGCAAGGAGTGTAGAGGTAGAATAGAACAAGTCAGTGTGCATACAGGCAACCAGATAGCTGCTCTCTAGGGTTGCTGGGAAAAGACAGGGTTCTGGAAAATAGGAAAAATGTGACTGAGATGTTGAACTTGCATAACTGACCCCATGTTAAAGAACTGAAAACAAAATTTCAAGGAAAAGAATCTCTGTAAGTAAGTGGACTGAGTGTACTGCTAGGGTGGGCTGAGGTTTTTTTCTCTTGTTCAAATGAATCCACTGCTGTTAAAGCACAAGCTCACAAAATCCCCATATTTTAATGAGGTCCCTGCAAATCTATCTTAATACCAGATTGGGCATGTAGATCCTCTTTCCAGAATGTACGCCTGTAATAAGATGTAGCTCTTTGGATTCTTGCACATATTTAAAGTACCTCTTCAAGCTCAGAACAATTGTCAGCATTCATTTTGTACAGATATCCACAGATTTGTACACCATGTCATCAGAAACATAAAACGCTGTAAAAAAATTTACATGCATCCATAAACAAATCCATCAAAGCTCAGAACAGAGATGTTCATATTCTAAGCAGACTTGACCTAAAATGTTTACAGGATATAAAAAACATACATATTTTAGTCAAGCCCAAACTATTTATCTTTACTGGCTTAGAGATATGCAGTTTATTTAAGGCAAAGACTCACATGAACTATGCACACAAGCAGAAAGCTTTAAGCTAAAAATAATATACATTCACATTAAAAGCAAATTTTGGATACAAATCCAAATTTTGGATACAAAATATATCCAAGATATACTGTACAACCCTCTTAGCAAGGGAGCAAGCTACAGATATATCAAAATTATAATTAATTCTTTGACCTTCCGTAGTGCCTTTTATCCCATGATCTCAAAAATCCTGATTTTGGCACTAATCAATTAGAGATGAAAGCATTCTTTTGAGATCCACTATTGATATAAAAATCCTTTCACACACTGAAATCAATCTCTCGTACAACAGTTGTTGCATGCATGGCAATTCCTCCAAGTGGCTTAGAGAGGGAAAGAAAGATTGCATATCCCCTCAAAAATTTAATGGGATTTAGTCGGACAAATGGTAGAAATACCTCAATTCATACTTAAAAATACATAAAAAAAGGTTAACGGCAGTCTGAGGAAGAAAACTTTCAGCAGGATCATGTTCTAACTAAGTCCCCACTTAAAATTCTCCGAAAACCTGTCTATAGAGTGAAATAAAAAATTAGTATCTAAAAGTCAAATACCTTAGGTCCTCGCTGCCTGGGGCATTTTCCCGTTAGCTTTTCATCATCTATTTCACACTGCTCCAGAAGATCCAAAATGTCCTCCTCCTAGAAATGGGAATTTCATTACTATTAATTCAAAGCAGGACATACCCCGTTCTTCAAAAATTCAAGCAGAAAGTGGTAGAAATTTGAAATTACTCTGATTACTAATTCCTGAAATAGGACTATGAATTCATCCATAGGAGGAAATAGAAATATTTCTTCTCATGCATGCATCTCTCCTTGCAAGCAAAATGAAATTGAGGGTTACAATCAAGTCTTAACATATATTTAAAAAAAAAAGTCTGAAGAAAGGATTGAAGAAAGATTCCTGTAAAATTGCTGGATGATGCCAACTACAAAGATGCAAAATTATTTCTCAGATTTCAAATTACATCATGTTAGCTGGTTATTAATGTAGCTGTTTTCCTACTGTCTCTGACTAAATAAGTAGGCAAATCAGGTAAAATTTTTGGATGCCTTAAATCCTTAAACTAGTGGAGCTGGTTTTAGGGTACCTCTTGTTCTAGTCCATACAAGTGGATGAATAGGCTGGGAACATTACTGCAGGAAGAAGAAGGCAATTACCAGCTCAAAAGCAGTTTCTGCCAACCTCTAGTTTGGCCAGGGGTAAGGCTGAGGATCAGGGATATGGTAAAGTAGCTTAAAGCCATCTAGCCTGTCTCCACCCTGGGTCCACTGCAGTTCATCCAGATTCAAGGATCTGGCCCACAAGCTGCACAAAGAATAATAATAAGATCATGGAACATTATCAAATGCTATTTATTAGCCATCATTCATGATTATATTGAAATTAATCCACGAGGTCATGAATTCATAGTAACTCCTAAAGCTAGTCCTCGGTGTAATTCAGTACCTTCATTCTTTTTAAGGGGTTATTCATTTCCCGCTGAAGTGAAGCTGCTCTTCCAGCAAGAAATGTCTGGAAAGCGGTGGCTAACAAACTCTCATACTTTTCAAGTAATGTCTTATCATCAGGAGGGTAAATTCGCCTGAAAAAGCAAAAAAAAGAACAATTAAAATAAAAGCTGAGGTATTCATCACACAAAAGTAATGTCACTAACACACAGTCTCTTTTTTAACATGTATGCATCCCATCTATAATAATTATACAATAACAAATCATAAAACATATACTCTGACCATTGCTCTCTAAATCTACTTTTAATTCAGTGAACACATTCATGTTTAAGCCAGCAATTAGCCAGTCAAAAAATACCATATAGGTCATTCCAGAGGTATACCAAAACCCAGTTTTGCAGTACTCAGAAATTTCAGTGGGTGTGAGTGATGCATACAGATGTGAATGATTCATGAAATGTTAACAAAATATTGTATGTCAAATTCAGAGCCACAAGATAATATGTATTAGCAATAAAAGGACACAAAACAATTTGTATTAGCAATCAAAGGTCACAAAACAGTGAAAATCTGAACAATAGCTTTGATCCCATGGGCAGGATATGAATTAAAGATTGACTATGTACTGCACTTGAGTGCTAAGTCCTCCAAAAAATTAACAGGAAGGAATAGGTGCTATAAGAAAGAAAAAAAAAGAACTGGTACATGGATATAAACGGTGACTGATTTTCCATTAGAGCAGCTATGCCATTATTCTCTAAAATCACAGGTAAGGAGATTATGACAATATCAGAAGGAGGACTTGGCGATTTATTCATGTTCATCAAGCAGCAATGGGCTTTGAAGAAAACCACTTCAATCCATCTGTCATGAATACCTGAAACACAGCCAGAAATATGGCTAAGATGGAAGACTAATTTTTAATGTCTTGCAAGGAGTAACCCATAAATTAATTTTGCCTGCACTGTGTAAGGTATGGACACCTTTTATACAGTGCATGACATTATGTGACTTCTTTGTATTTGTGAGTCTTTTCTGAACTTTTTACAAGTTGATTTTTTTTTTGGTTTTTTTTTTTTCTCTTTCTTACTTTTTAGACATTTTCTCCTTGAAACGGTATCTATCATGAGGATTTTGTTGCAATGAAAAAAAAGGATGATTTGATACCATTAGTCTCAGGGCAGTTATAGAACCAAACAAAGATGCTTCCGGATTGCATTAAACACCTAAAGGAGATTTAGGTTCTAATTTAGTTTCAGTCAACACTTTGTAATGGTTTTGATTCTTCTGCAGAAAAAGTGCAATACAAGAACACTTTAAAGAAAGGGGAATATTCTTAATGTATTTAGAAATAGACTGCAGCTAAAGGCCATTTCAAAGCCATGTACATCCTTTCCAATTCCTCATGATTTCACAAGAGCTCAAAAGTGTGGCTCCTACTTCAGTTGCCCCAAGACTCCTACTGGAGCCTGCTGTGCTTGCAGACAGACATGGACTAAGCCAATTGCTGAGCTGATATCCACAGATTAAATCCAAACTGCCTGAGCTTCACTGAGGTTTCTCTGGATTTTTATTCAGAGTGCAATATTAATCCATTCAGCTTTAGTAGCATCCAAAATTTCCATTATTCTATGTCAATGCCAGACACAAGCTAGTCCTGCTCTACAGAGGAATATCACATGGAGAAAATACTGCATAACTCTCAGATAAAATTTCTCTTTTTCTCTAGCCAAAATGACTTTCATTCTCATGTTCTGAGCCTTTTCTCAAAGACATGGTAATAAGAAAACACAAAGCTGTTCTGCCTTTTTAAAAGTGTCGATTCCTCATTAAGTGACACTTTACTTTTTCCTGAGGAAAAAAAATTTTGTGTTTTTACTGATTTACATTAACCCAAAAGCTAAATAAAGAGACCATGTGTCTGATTTTCAGTCAAGAACTGAATAAGCAACTTAAAAATGTGATCAGTTAATAAGCTAGATATTTAAGTTAGCAAAAAGAAAAATGTGTTAAAGCATCATAGTGCTTTTCTTTCTTTTAGTAGCATGAAAATAATCACTTTATCACTTCATTGTACATCTAGAGGTTTTTTTACTTACTAGTTCAGCTCCACACATCAAGAAAATATGTAATTAAAAGAGTCTTTCTTTCACAAAGAAAGACTCTTTGTAAGCAAAATGTTAAGTCATCAAAAATGCGAATTTCACAGAAACATCTATCTGTTTAAATGAGAATTTTACTGGGAAATATAGAACATCTGCTCAAAAAAAGGCAGCAATGAAGAACAGCAATAAAGACATTCAAACTAGTTCATAATATAATATGTGAACTCAGACCTCTCACATTCTGGATGAATGTTATAAAGAGTGGGCAAATATTCCCATCATCTCCTGCTAGCCATACTCTGCTTTCTTTCACCAAATATTCCTAAGCCATGCTTTCATTTCTCAATGAAGCAAAAAACAAGAAATAATAACAAAAAACATCACAAAACAAAATTTGTGTTTTCTGGTGAATGCCTGTTGTAACTGACTATGTAAAGCTCTCTTTTGAAGATATTTTACCAAGGAATCTGAAGGTACTTACATTTCAGCCTACCAAGATCCAGAATTCAAGTGCAAAAATAAAAGTAAAGTATTTCAAATGTCACTCTATTCAAAATGATGGAAGCACTCATAAAGTTTCTGAATTTTTGGCAAGCCTCAGAAATACAATTCAAATATGATGGTTTTAGAGGGGAATATCATACTGTACCCCCTGCCACCAAGATAAAAATGATCATATGGGATTAGAGAGCAGGTCCATAACAACAATCATGATTCTTGGTACTCTGAATGTCAACAATCATGTCTTTGAAGCAAATGTCTTTCACAAACAGTAGGGTGACTGATGCCATATAAATTCCTAAGTGCACGGAAAAAATTGGAATCAAGAAAAGAACCATCAGAAAAAAGGTACCTGATGTACATGTATACATCTTCTATAAATGCCTACACATTTTTGGCAGAAAATTATCATCTACCACAAATATTTGTTTCCACTGTTCCTAAAGAATACACTGAATATTTCCTATTAATACAGTCAAAAACATTCACCTGTAGTTCCCCATGTGTCTATTTTCATGCTCCTCTTTGGAAATCTGTTTACGTACTTGTGCAAGTCTTTCCTTCTACAAATCGAGAAAGTAAGACAATTAAAACAAAAGAGAATATAAACCATGAGCAAGAAACACCACTTTTTTCCCTTCCTACCAGTTCTTGTTTTCTCCTTTCCAGTGTGTGGCGCTGCTTCTCCCAGTCTGAGGAACCTGGCAACAGTTTTTTCACTGAACCCTGACCATACAGTCTTTTTTGAGCCTCAGCCTTCTGTTGGGCTAAATTTTTCCTTTTATCGCTTGTCCTGAAACACAGATGATATTAAGAAATGTCAATTCAATGCAGCCAAAATGAGATGCACTTTCATATCAAGTAAATAATCTGTATTTATCAATCGTGTATGTCATATAAAATTAGAATTGAAATATTAATTAAGATTTTTTTTTATATTAACATTCATGGCAACAAAATTTTAACACTTTAAGGGATACTGTATTTACTCTATGCTACAATTTAATGTATAAACATGGTTGGTTGTATCTATTTTCCTGAGGTGTAGATTTTTTTTAACATATCTCAGCTACAAAGTTTTCCTCTAGAGGGGTATGGCTTTTGAATGCATGTGACACTATCACTCAGGCAAATTTCCTTTATGGCCACATACCCATGACTGCACACATATGCCTTCAAGATGGGTTTGAAAAATTTTTAAAAATAAGTACAAAAATTACTATTATCATTCATTTTTTGCAAGCACATATGCATGAAGAAAAATTAAATTTAGGTTAATTTCTACAACAAAACTGACAGCAAGGGAAACATTTACATTTTGAAAATATGAAGGTGGAAAAAAGGTTTTTCATTTACTCTAAGTCAAACTAAAATTAAAAAAAAAAAAAATCAAAGCAACAGAAATAGAGCCGGACTGAAGAAAAGAGGACAAGGTACCGTATGTTGAGGAGCTTTAATGCATTCAGCAGAACACCTTTTTTTACATCATAGTCTATTTTTTGATCTGTTCCAAAGCTTGGGGCACGATTAATCTGAAAAAAAATGAGAGACAGAAGACTCAGGAATGTTCAGGTTCAGTGGGAACACACCTATTGTAACAGGCTTTGTAGAAATGGCTCTTTCAAATACAGCAGAGATTAAGAGAATACATGTTGAGAAGTTCTTTTCCATTTGTATATTTTTTAAATATAGAATACTGAGTATCACAGATACTGGGAGCTGGGAAATGTACCCTTTCAGTCACCAGGTTATCCAGACATTTACAGTGAACACCATTCAAGTCCTGTCACTGTGAATCCAGTCTATCTACTCTTGGTTGCTGCCACCAGAAAATTTACCACACAAAGTACTGTTAAACACATCATAACAGATGATGTGCCATGTTATGGTGGTCCAGCACAGAAAGAGTCAAACTCTCTTCTAGTTCTCAGTCTGAAAGAAACTTTAAATACCACTCTAAAAAGTAACAACTATACAAGGACAGAAAGAGGCTCTAATCCAAGGTCTTTTTAAGCATATTTAAATAACTTTTGAGATACACTTGACAGCAACACATAGAGATCTAAGTTATTAAATCAGTACATGGTGTGAAAACATAAGATAATTAACAGTCTCCACAACAAAAAGCTTAGAAGATAAACACAAGATAAGAGATTAAAAATTGTACCATAAATATAGAGAAACAAGGAAAATGCAGCTGCGAGTCTCATAGTGAGACTAAATCATACACTTAACATCCTATAACCCTTACAAGTTTTGGACTCCCTGCAGAACCTCAGTTTTCAGGAAGATTTGAGGAGGAATAATGATTTATTCTAGGAAGTCTTTCCAGGCTGGTATAAAAATTTATACTTGAGTAATGAGTGCTAATGACAAGCAGGAATCTCACCTTGATAGTGAATGAGTGCTGGTTACAGAAGGGACAGATAAAAAAGAGCTTCAGAAGTGAAAACTAATGATTTGTGCCCCACACAAATCCGAAGTGGGAGACAATTTGCATGTCCAAAGTGGAGGGCAAAAGCAATTTGTTTTAGCACTCTAAATATATTAAGAGCATCTTAGAGCCTCTACAGCTGTGGGACAGAACTACTGTGGCTGCTGTGCCACCCGGTGTCCTGTTGCTGAGTCCCAGCTGCCCCATCACTTGTGCTCATAATTGACAGGTACCTTTCAGCTTTGGGAATCAACCCCTTTGCTGCTTTTGCAGACAGACTAGTAAAGTGAGCAGTGAGATCTGATGTTGAAAGAAAATCTTTAAAATTCAGCAGAAATAGTGAAAATATTTATACATATTCTTTTTTGGAAGACTTTCATCCAAACATTTAATTGACCAACCTCTTTAGACTGACCTGTTCATCTACTATCATATCACAAAGAATACAATAAATACGGTTGCTGACTAATCTGTGCGACTGGTGCATTGTAATCTTGATAACGTAGCAGTGATATGCCACAATAGCTATTCACAATAACAGCCTACCAAACCATTGTCTGTGCATCTGCCAGCTGGGAGATGGTTATTTAGAGTTCAGTGACCCGAGAACCAGGACATGCACAACTAGGTTGTGTTAATATAACATCGGTAATTTTATCAGCAAGGCACATCTTGAAGATTGTTGTCAAAAACTAGATTGTATGAGGGACCCCAAAAGTACAAGCAAATGATGATTGCAAAGGCCTTGAAAATTCAGACACTGATGCCAGTGGCCAAACTGTCCACTACAGTTCACTACAGGAATGCAATCTTGTAAACTAGATGATACTGGGTCGAGAGGTAATAAAGAAAGCCCATGGCATGATTCCAGGAAATGTAAAAGATTTGTGGTAAAATTTGGAGACAATGTGTAATTGCTGGCCAGTAAATGAACAGTAAGTTAGTAGATTGTGGCAGTAAAAGAAAAATAACCCAAAGTGAAATTAAGATCAAAGATGAAGAAAACTTCACCATCAAGAGTGAAGAACATAAGATACTGAAAACTTGGTATAACCACCTACCATCTCTTTTTGGAGAATAGACTTCTCCTACCCCATGGTGGCCTTTGGACCTCCAGGGGTACTAACAGGGCAAGCATAACACAGGAGAAACAAGTAGATGCCAGAAAGTTTGTGTATGTGAACTTTAACTACTTCATTAATAAAAATTAGCAATAATTGATTGGTTTAAGATGTTCACATTCATTTCACCTGGATTGATAACAAAGTTTTGAACACATTTTGCTAGCTCAGTGAAACTAAATAATAAATTTCTGAATTTTTATGTGAGGTTTCTTTTGCCTTGCCCACATAAATCCCAAAGGAAGTTAGGTACCCTACACTTATTAAAATGCACGTTATCTTTTCCTCCAATGATCACAAATTTGTGATCCTAACTGAATATAATGAGGGTGAACAAGGCTGGAGTCCATCCAAGAACTTCAACTGTATGATTTTCTTTCACATAAATTAAACTAACTTGGAAATTTTGGTCAAAAAGTTAAACTGGTTTTCCGGGGAACCGAAGGGAGGTCTAGGTCATTGTTGCTACTCAGAAAGGATGGAGGCTGCACGGATCCTTGCCAGAAACACTTGGTGCCACAAGATGGCAATCCTGCATTTCCCACAACCCTCACTACGGTAGAAGGTTCCGGAAGTTCAGTAGCATCAAGGAGCAGGGGAGCTACAATGCATCAAGGCAATATAAACAAAAGTCAACTCAGGAAAGCAGAGACATTATAATATGTTGCACAATTTATTTCTTTTAATAGTTTGTTAAGCTATCTTTACAACAGAAAAGCTACATGCGGCATGGAAACATGAAACTAATCATCCTAATCCTATTTTGGCAATTTTCCCATAACTCTGGGAACATTCAGGGCCTTGTGATTAGGACTTGTTACCACTGTTAGAAAGAATGATTCACTCCCCTAAGGGGTTTTGGCAAGAGGGAAATGGTGGAAAGAGATAAGAGTGGAAATCTGTGGAAGTAGAAGAAGTGTTTTAGAAAAAAAGAATTATCTATATATGTGCATATATATATATATACAGACTATATATATCTTATGTATATAGTCTATGTATATGCACAGCAGATTTGACCTTTACTACACTACACGCAGCATACATAGATTGTGCATACATCCACACACTCTGTTGGAAGTGCTGCAAAAAAGCATGAACAAGCAAGGTAAAAATAGTAAATGAGTATGCAAAAGTAGCAAGTTTCAAAGTTTGAAATTTCTGTTAGTTTTGATAAATGTCTGGCAAAAGAAGTTGAAGGATATATGTATTACCAAAAGCAGAAAAGGAAATACTTGACTTTTGCTTTTAAAAAAAGTAATAACTAGGTACACAATTCTAAGTCCTGAAGTATTCTCCAGCAACTCAAAATACCAGAGGAGCGTTTACTACTCTACTCCCTCCTAAACAAGGAGTTTGGGATAATATGATTCTACTCTGAGACCTGTAAGTGGGTCTCAAACTCCCCAAAATCTCTATAGATCATGGAAACATCAGAGCAGACAGGGAGGTGTCCTTCAGAATGGACTCCCTATGCTGGCTGACTCACCACCTCTCAATTCTGCTGACAGAATTGGTCTGTCAGCATTTGCTACAAGGCTGAATGAAATGTTACACAGACCCTTCAGTCTGCACTTCAGTAACTACACACAGTTATATGCAAGCTACAGGCAGCCTACAGATGATAATCTGGAAGTGCAGTGCTAAATCAAAGGGACAGCAAGCTTCACTGGACAAAAACAGAAGATGTTGATGTAGTACAGACTAAGTTCATGTCATGCGCTGCTGCTGGCGAGAACATCAAAGCCACCAAATATGCTATGTCTGCATGGCAACAGTGGAGGAATTTTATTTTTCTAATTAAAATTATAATGAATCCCTGAGAGAAATAAGCACAACAAAACAACTGTTGACAGTATTAATGGCCTGCAAATGAGGTTATAATTCACTAAGTTAATTGTGTACATTTTGTTCATCAGTAGCCAAATCATATTCATGACTTGCTGTCTAAATAGAGGGATTTTGAATACATTTTGCTTTTTTCCCCAAGCTGCACAGCCCCCCAACCAGTTAACAGAATGAAATAAGACAATTTGAAAAAAGACAAGTGAACGTCATCTATATGTTATTAATAGGGCAATATAAGAGACACAACAAAGTTCCAGCATTTCTGGTTGAAAATGTGTGTGAGCACCACTTAATTTAACTGTACCACTAACAAACATATCAGAGAAGAAATGTTTCTTCCAATCCCATCATACCAATTGCTTGCAGAAATTCCTGTATACCAAATTAGTTTTCTCTGTTTACGGCAGTGCTTTTAAAAAGCACAGGAGATAAAAAGCACACATATCCACAAAAAGGAGAAGATTAAGGCCACATATTCACAAAAGTTACTAGAGCCACATTACATAGCCATACTTATGAAGGAAATCTATGTAGCACCCACTTGCTATAATCAAGGTCCTCCAGCTACAATAACAACTACATTAACATTACATTTCCCATTAAAACTTTCAAAAACATCTGAAATGCAACATCAGTCTAGGAAAACAATTACCTTTTTTCAGTATCAAAAATCACTGCAAGGTGATCACTGCACTTCTGTATGGATGCTGCAGAAAAGCACCATTTATATACTCAACAACAGAGCACAGCCTTTCTTTGCAAGTTTGCTTACATAGCTATGGATTCAGCTGGGGCTTAGTTAACTTAACGCCTAACAGTTTACTTCACATCTGTATAAAGAGGTTTACCTCTAGGAGCCATGGTTTTAGTTTTCTGTCCAGCAGAATATCAAATCCCAGGACTTCAAAGCAGACACTGTCACTTCCTGGTGCTTGCCCTGGCCTGCACATGCGATAAGCATGAAGCACATGCGGCTCTGCAACTATCAGAGTCTTCACCACCAGCTCCTGCAGGGATTTGGTTCAGAAAAATTCATCAGGAGAGAAAACACCAGCACATACTGAACTACAGTGTTTCATGCTTTAATGTTTTAAATTTCATTTACATACCTACTAGAAAAAAAGATTTAAAATACCAAATAAATAGTCTATAGTAAACAAACTATTCCTATGTAGTACCATATATAACTTTATACAGTTCTAGACTATTGTTGTACTTTCCATGGTACATACAAACTTTGAGACTTGCAATAAGTTAAATAATAACAGCAAATTGGTAACATAGTATAGTATAGCCAATCTTCATCCATTTAATTTTGCAGTATAATTTTTGATAAGTGCTCTCAGAATCATATTAACAGCTTTAAATTCTAACCATCTTAAGCCTATTCCTCATCTAAAGACACCTGTAACACAACCACTTCAATGGTGCTTGAGTTAGTATAAAGATATATGCAACACTGACTACAATTTTGTAAATATTCACACATAAAATTCACTTTATACACTAATAGATACGAGAATTTAAATGGCATGATTCCTTTGCACCATATTACTTATGTGAATAACTGCTTGAAAGGACTTTTGATCCTCAGAAAAATGCTAACATTTAATTTGTAATTAGACTATTAATTTAGTCTTTTAAAAAACATAATAATAGCTTACAGTTTGTCCTTTGTGACATCCATTGCTGAGAATTTGGGTTAACAAAGTTTCAAAATTCATTCTGCGTTGCAGTAAAGCAGATAGCAGAAGCAATTAATTTTCTAAAAATACACAAAATAAAATAAAGTGCTTTAGTCTATCTTACTGAAATATCACTCCAGAATTTGGAGACATCAAGATTATTTGTTTCTAGAAACTCAGTAAACCATTTTATGGAGCGTTTGCTTCCTTTGTCTTCTGTTTCATCCCGTTCAAAGTGTTCATTATGTTTATTGACAGAGTAGTTAGTCAGATGCATATACAATTGACTCTAAAAAAAGAAAGAAAAGACATTTAAAAAACTTTAAAAACAATTCTAAAATAGTCAATTCAAAATCATGTAAAGAAAAATTGACATTAAATCAATAAAGACATAATCGAATGCCTCACATTTGCAAATACACTACGTGCAGATTTAGTGTTTCTGATTCTGGGAGATTTCATGACAATGCTCTGTAGCCTTCTTACAACAAAACCTGGGCTTCTAATTAACACAGTTGCAGTGAACTGATCCACCACTCCACATCTGGTTAGATAATATATCTGCCATTTTTACAGGTCTCTATATAAACAACTACCTAAAAAAGTAAGGAGCAATTATCATAACTTAGAGAATGATTACATTCCACAAGAAGCAAACAATAAAGTCAGTATCTTGAAGTGCTACTTTGAAAGTGCTAAAAGGCACTCTGGCATCTGCTTCATAGACAATCCCACATTTCAGTTTTCACTGTAGCTTATTTATGAGAAGTGTTCTCATGATAGTGATACTTTAAAATATCTTTTACATATAAACTCATCTGCCATGCTGATATCTGCCAAAATTGCTCATTTTTAACTGGCTGGTAGCCATACATCAGAGGAGGTAAATTTCAAAACATACGTTACATAAATGACTGAGTGCTATGGTTCCTTTATGGAGCAAAATGTCACCAGCAATAGACTCACGTTATCAGTTGAATTTAAAGAAAGCATTCCTTTTCCAAGGCCAATTTATAAATCATAATCTGTACATCTACATTATATCCCAGAGATTAAATCAGCTTTTCACTTACACTATGGTAATGCCTGTCCTCATCACAGTGACAGTTCTCTGTCATGTTTGATTACATACATGAGAGCAGATGATATTCTAAGGTAACCATAAGCCTTCTGTTCCAATTCATCTTTAATAGATAACACAAGCCTTCTGCTGTCATTTATCTTACTACACTTCCTTATCTTCAAAAAACTTAATGAAATTACCAAAACCAATCAATGTAATTGCAAACGAGTTAACAGAATATTATAGCAGCACTAGAAGCAATAGATTTCTCCCATGGCTTCATTACTCCTTTAAGAATCATTCTGAAATCTATTGGTTTTCAGCCATCTTTCCATGAAATTCAAATTATTTCAGACAAAAGTAATTATGTGTCAGACTACCAAAAAAAAAAAGAAAGTGTTTGGGCATCTGAACTGATAGTCCAAAGTTATTTGGAACAATGTCACTGTGGAAATATGTCATCCAAAGAACAATGTCATTAGTGACAAGCAGGTTATTTCACACAATAGACAACCTCCAGCATGAGCAGTTCTGAGGACACAGAAACAACTGCCTGCTCTGTTTATCCTCTCAGAACACATTTCAGTGCTGCTAATGCCGAGATTAGCAGCAATACACAAATATTAAAAGCAAACTATTCCAAATATAGTACTGGAACATTTCCAAATACTGCATTTGTACTGGGCTTCAAATTGTACCTGCATTTTTCAAAGGCACACCAAGAGACAGTCAAAATTTTAAGTTTCACATAGGCAAAAAGGCTCTATGGTGTTTTCTGTTATATAATCACATGGAAGCTGCTCTAAAAGCAATGGAGTACAGAGTGAGGTATAATCAACTAATGCCTTCCAATGCTGCAAATCGACTTCTTCCTTAGACATCTGCATTTTGGTCTGAGCCAATAGAAGGGTTTACACCCCCCAATAGGGCAACACACTATGCAGTGGAACAAGAGGAGGAAATCGTGCAAAATCTTTGGCATGACCCTTACCATTTCTTGGTTTTCTCTGTGTTTATAGGCAGCCCTACTGAATCACCCTAAAGTTGCCAAGTACATACTCCTGTCCCTGCTGAAGCGGTCACTGACAAACAGCAGCAGTAGCAGGAGATCCCCTCGTGTTCAGGATCTGCAGTGAGCACTGGGCCCTTGCAGTGCTGGTTCTCTCCTTTCTGCCTAAGTTCCCAACATAATGGCTGAAACCCAGCAGGACCCTCAGCAAAGGCTCCAAACTTCATGGATGCTAAGCAATGGTCTAGCAGGAGATAAAGCTTATTACCACCTGCTAACCCAGCCTCAGTCTCAGATGAACATAAAAGCAATGTGCCCGTTCTTGCAGTGATTTGATTTTATTTTTGGGGTTATCTTTTGCTTTCCTCTAGAATATATTTAAACTCTTTAGCATATATACATGCAAAGTCATATAAAATTTTATATATAAGCAATAATGTGGCTATACTTGTGATTTTGATAGAAAACCATGTGTTAAGCATCTTTCACATTAAAACTTTTTCTCTTCAATGACAATGCAGAAGTTTATCCAGATGAACTCAAGTCCCAGTTTATTTAATTTTAGCACCTGCAAACACTACACAGGTTAAAGTCTATACCTTAAGCAATAAATTGGAATGAAGTCCAACTTACCAAATTTGAGTCACTGGGGGGATGATACTTTTCCGTTCCCATTCTCACCAGTCCATCATGATATAAAAATATTTTTAATGGATCACAGGAGGTTACAAGAATATACACACGTAAATCAAACTTGTAGCCTTCCATAAGAAATGGTTTGTCAAGATATTCCTGAACAATTAAGTGATCCTGAGCTTGTAACTTTTCTCCATTTCTTATTAAAGAGATCCTGGAAAAAACAAAAGTTATTTTAAAACTTGGACATTACTCTTTGAAATAGATTATCGTGGTCACCCAGCCAAATAGTGAGGCTGAAGTCTACCTAGTGAAAGAGACTTAGATATCTGATTTTTAGGGCAGAGAAAAAGTCCCATTCCTTTACAAGGCTTTTGGTTTCCTGTCCTTTATTGTGGTTCAGTAGATGAAAAAAGGAACAAGCCATTTCAAAGTAACTTTCTGCTTGCTTTGATTCAACAATTTGTAATAATGGGTTTGCTCTACACTTAGAAATTGTTTGGCAGAACGACCAGTCTCCAGCTTCTGTGATTATTCCTCATGCAGCTCTAAAAATAGACTTCCAGTCTTTGTCACAACTTCTGCTCAAGGCACAGGCTGAAAAGAACTCTCAGTGCTAACCTTAGGTGATGAAGTTTGCAAAGCAGGACACTGATCTGTATGACTGAGGATGGCATACATTAAGCTCAGTATTTCTGTATTTCCAATTCCCTCAGACCAGAATGAAAAAAGACAATATATGTTCAATTATATGTGAACTATGAACTTCCAATCTCTAACCACACAGACTTTTAAATGACTGTAAAAACTAATCTTTTCAGTATACAATTATTAACCTAAAATTCCCAGAACCTTAATGCTACCTTAACCTTATTCTCTATTATTTATTATACATTTCAGGTTTGGTACTGAACACACCTAATAGAGTGAAGTATTTTGCAGAAATTTCTCTGAACTATGCTGGTACTCTTCCCTTTAGCTTATCTTAGCCCTTATCAAGAGGACTGAAAAATCAAGAAATTGAAAAGTTTGGGAGCCTTACTTTTATAGTAATTCTGACATATGCTGAAAAACTAAGAGTTTTACTATATAGTATAATTCAAATTGATATTAAAAGCAATAAAAGCTAAAACCAAAATATCTTTAAAAAACCTAAAAACACAATTGCAATATTTATCTCATTGGATTTTTACTGTGCAGCCCTGCCACAAACAAAACTTCTTCAACTCAACTGCAGGTTGCAGTCTCTTCAGGGGTGTGCCCTGCTTCCAAGAGTGTACATCCAGCCACATCCCCAACAGCATCTCCTCTGTCTCTCCTAAACCTTGTGGCCGCTGCTCTCAAACACATTTCTGCTTCCATGACTGGCTGCAGTTTGGGAACACAATGGGGTGTTTGAGCTGGTTTTAAAGCTGTGAAAGATCCTGACCTCCCACACACATCCCTGCAGCCTCCAGCCAGCAAAACCCTGCCATTTATGCCAAATACAATCTCACCCTGTAAATTTAAGAACAGCAGAAAAAATCACAATAAAATAACTTTGTTCATAATAGTTGAGTTTATTAAAGGCTTGTGAATCCTTCACCCAATACACTGACTTTCACACAACTCGAAATACAATTTTCTTATTAATACACAGCTTCTGTTAATGTTGTAAGTAGCACTGGATTTCACCTTTAACAGATAAGAAGATTGAATTTAACTCACAACTCACCCATGTCCCATTGCACCATTAGCTGGTTTGACTATGAAAGTTTTCTGTCTACGTTTCTTCTTCAATTCTTTTACATAGTTCTGAAACTGTGTGTATTCTGAAGGAAAGATCCATGTTCGAGGAATGAAACTGTACTCCTGAGGCTGACTCTTGATCATTCTGCACAAAAGGATAATTGAGTTAAAATCTTTTGACTACTTTGATGTTTCAATCCTCAAGATTAAAAAGCACTCATGACAATTTGACAAGTGAGCTTTTTCAGCAAAATTCTGTAATATGAAAGCAAACTTTTGCATTTCTTTAAGAATAGTTAGAGCTCTATTACATATTCATATGAGTGTGAATGTGTTATATTCAAAAGCAGACTATCTTGAGCATTTTTGCTTATGTGCCTATTGTGTTACTGGTATCCATCTTGTTTCTTGGCATCCATGTCACTCCTGTTACAATTTTTGGCCATTTATTCAGATGACTTAATGCTATTCCTATTCTTAGAAATATTGAACTTATAAAAAAACATGGATTTTTTTTAAATTTTTTTTTTATTTTTTTGTGGGAGGTGGTGGTATTTGGGAAGTATTTTAATTTTCATATTGGTAGGTGTCTGGGGGGTATGAGGATCAACAGATACAAAAAAGAGGAGTTGAGATATTTGAAGTTTCTTCTTGGGTGCAAAAAAGACTGAATTTAAAATTAAAAAGCAATTGGAAGTAATTAAGGAAGAGTTTTTGTTCCTTTTGAAAAAAATTTAAAAACAAGGAATTGTAGTAAATAGACTTTGACACTGGCCAAGCAACTCATTCATTTCCTATGCAGGACAAATCACACAAGCTTTGATTAGTCTTTGGTCCCAGTATATTGGGATTAAGATTCCAAGAGCACCTAATTTAATCAAAAGAAAGCAAAGACATTCAAAGCAAGATCAAGCAGAGAGGGAGTAGGGGTGAAGGGGTAGAACAGAAGAACTAAAATAAAAATAGGGAATCAAACTTTGAATCTGGGGAAAGGATGCAGCAAGATCCTGATCTCCTGCTTTAACAGCGGTGGCAGCTGTGGTAGTGAGTGTATCTCATTCTACACCTCTATTTGTGAAGAGAAATGGAAGAAGAAGAACAGTAAAGAATTCAGGTAGTAGAAGTGACCATCACCGAGAGCTGTGCATGAGGCAGACAGGAAGATACACCCACACCAGGCTGTTGGGATGGCTGAGGTACACACAGGTTGCTTTAATGCTGGTTAGCAGCCGAGGTACAGGAGCAATGGGGACTTGGTGGTACTATGCACACTGGCATCATAGTTCCAACACGATACATTTAGTCTTTGCTGAGTTACATACTGGGGCAGCTAGCTTCAGGTACTAGGTGCAGCTAGTTTCAGGCACTCAGAGTACCTGAAACTTCCTTCATACAGAACCTCATATGAAATTAGTTCAGGTAACTCACAACTACTCTGTAGCATAGAGTGGACACATCTAAAATACAAATATCCACAGACCAACAGAAAGGAATTGGACGTTTAAAAAGAAATTAAGTGATGCAGGAAGTTTCCCAACTTTGATTTTTTTTTAAATGCCACTGAGGTGAAGTTTAATACTTTTTAATTAAATACAGATTTAAGTCTATTTCTCCTTTTGTATTGAAAACTAATAGCATCAGCATAACAAATGTGTTAAAGAGGCAATATCATTTTCATTTCATTACGTAATACTCTTGGGCAGATACTTTTTCTTTAAGTGGCTAAAATACTAATGGAAAAAACAGAGCTTTTTTTCAGACACATGTGTAGGGCTAGGACCGTAGCCAAGCCCTACTGGTATAATGGATACACTGTCACCAAACTGTGTAGCCAACTACCCAACAAACACTCTGCAGAAACCACAACAGCTACAGCAGTACTGCATGAGGTTCAGTGCCTCTGCAGCTTCATTGTAACTATTGTTCTTACAAATCAAATTCAATGAAAGCCACTAAATATTCAGGAAAATTAGATATTTGAATTCCTGATTCAGATATTTGAAAATTCAGATATTTGAATTCCTGATTCATTCATATTGTTAAACTACTCTCCATCTGCTCTCTCTTTACAAATGTTATTTCTTTGCCAACCAACTACCTTATTTAGGAAGAAACTATCCAATTTTTAGGCAAAAAGCAATTTCTGTGTTAGTTTAAATCCTTCTCCAGATTATTTATCACATGCTAGAGATCTGTCATTTAACTTACTCAAGGGTTTCAATATACACACTCCCTACTCATTGAATATAGCTTCAAGCTATTCCTGATATATTGGTATTATTTTGTGACTGAAAGTATATCAGTTCTATATGCCTTATCTTTTTAAAGCATAACTGGGTGGATTAAAACCACTTAATATTATGAAGTGGAATACTTCTGCATTGTTTATAGGTTCTGGGGCTCACTAAAACTTTCAAAAAAAGAATTCAGCTCTGTTCTTTCCCTGCAAGGCCCTATTCAGAAAGGGCTTAGGAACATCATTAAGTAGCCTGTGGAATCAAGGCCTGTTCCATTACAATAGCCCTATTTTTCAGCACATGGTCTGTCCACTACTATGAGTAACTACTTTTTCACTGTGCTGTTCTATCCTTCAGCTTTTGCTGTCCTTATCAGGAGGCCTGAGAAATAAACAGCAAATTATTGTTCTTCTGAGTACTATTTTAGCTCACAAATGTGGTCAGTCTGTGCTCTTGATCTCAGAGTGCTTTCTGTACAAAAGAATCAATGGTGTTGAACAAAACATAGCTCACTAAAGGCACAACCTTCAGTCTAATAATGCAGATTCCACTCCCTAAATTTCAAAATCCTCTGATGTTTCACGTATGAAAAGTTAGTGGATATATATGGATAAGAATGATTCTTGGCCCATGATCAGTTCATGAACCTTTTAAATATAATCAACATAGGTCCTGGAAAAGACAATATTGCATAGATGGATTTGTGCCCCTTCCCACTCATCCTGTGCACCTTCTCCCCCATTTACTGAATTCATTTTGTAACCACACTTATCCTTCACATGAGGAGCTCTCATCTAAGAGACCCTTTACAACGGTCTCTTAAGATCTACTTAGCCCTATGATGGCACTTGTATTGTTACTTTTTTCTTTTCTGTGTTCTTATTATTATCCTTGAAAATGATGTTCATGCCTGCCTTTTCTTCTCAATTACACTCCTTTTTCCATCTGTTCCATTATTCTGTGTTCCTATACTTTCTTTGCCAGGTTGTTTTCTTTCATATTACACATTACATATTACACTGCTCCCTTCCACCTTTCTGCATGTGAAAACCACATGGCCCTGTGATCCAGAGTACCTGGATATTGCCCAAAAAAAGAACTCCTGCAGTGCATTACCTCCTGAATAGTATTTTCCTCTCAAAGTAAGGTAGATTTGTTCTTTCACTTTATTCCCAACAACTTGCATAAAATGGAAGGGTGAAATCACTACAACAAACATGGAAGTGAAAGAGAAAAGAAGTCTACTCTCTACCAATTCTCAATACAGTTTCATTATCTCTGATAGTAATCAATAGAGTCAGTAATGGGAATAGAAAAGATGGCATGCAGCAGTAAACAAGGCAAGAGAATCAGTGTTTCTACACATCCAAATTTTAAGACAGAACAAGAGTTGTAGGAAACAAAATCCTGCATTCTACAGGAAAGAGCCTGCTCAACCACATATCCCAACTGACTTATGATTTCACCAGCAATCTCAAGGCATATAATTTTGATTTTTATAAAGTGTGAATACTAAGTATTGAGTTGCGAGGGCCAATATTGAGAAAAACACCCAACTGATTAAGCCCTGCTATATCTACTGATATTATGTGAAGTCACAACACAGATGTTTGAGCCAGAGTTATAGTGTAAGAGAAATTGTCCCCATCTTATCTATGTGCAACCTCAGGACTAAGTAACTTTAAACTGTGTTTTGAACTCAGAATTCGGTAGGTTGAGAGAGGTATCATCAGACTGTATTTGAAAGAATGAGTGCATGATAACAAGAGCCTTTTGTCCATTTTCCATATTTTTTAAAAAAGATCTCAGAACTGCAGCAATACACAGGGGTAGCACTGTGTACCAAGCTGACTGATTTTTCCAAGATCTCTCCAAACAGCTGTTTGACTCCATGTGCTGTCTCTGTTTTTACTTTCAGTCTGAGAGGGCCAGTGAAAAGTGCTTGTGCAGCACCACTGACACAGGGGAGCTCTAGTCCACATGCAGGACATCGAGACACTACAGCAATGCACACAATATTTGCATCATGATAGTTGCATACATTCTACATGTTATGTGTTCTAGCTACAGAACAGAAAAGGAAAGAGAAAGAAATTGAAAGAGAGAGAGAGAGAGAGAGAAGATATCACATTAATTACATTTGTACAAAAACATATTCTGTTCTGTTAGCAGTTAAGTTGTGTAAGTCAGGTTGAGGGCCAAAAGATTAGCTCTATTAATAATTGCTCAACAAGCTAATTTAGATTAGAATAAAATATTGACATATATTTACCCTCAAACCTTTCCTTACTAGTCTATCAGATCATTATTTAGTATTGTTTTCTTACAAGTCTTACTCACAGATTCTCAGCTAGGATAATTCCTCAGAACCCAGTTATTCCACTAGAGTAAGGAGAATTTGTAATTAGCAAATGAGCCTCACTGACTAATTTCTTATATAAATAGAAAGATGCTTCACATTTTTTAAATTTGATATCCACAAAAATATAGCCATTAATTATTTTAAACAAGTACTGTCACAGAATTGGTCAGGTTGGAAGGGACTTCAGTGGGTCCTCAGGTCTAGTGTCCCAGATGAAGCAGGGTTATCCTAAAGCACATTGCACAGGATAGTCCAGATGCACTATCCAGCCACATACAGTTCTTTTATTCTGTTCTACTATTATGGGATACATACGTGGGTGTATTATGTATTAGGCTTATTGTACAATAATTCAAGACTCACCTACATTCTGCAGTGTTTAGACAGAGAAATGAACCCACATAATACTCCACTGAAGGCAACTGGAGAAATGAAGTAGCCCACTCCAATACTACAGATCCAGGACCAAAGCTAAAGTTATTAAAGAACTTTGAAAATTATTCTTGGTCCTCTCCTTACTTCTTAGTAAAAATAAACAAGTCTCAAAAGCAATAGTCCTGTATATTGTTGCATTAAATACCACAGCTGGAAAACTTCTTAATATTAAAAGAAACATTACTTAGTCATGTTTCTTGCCAGAAAATCCTTTCTGCATATCTCTCCCATTCCTGGAAAATGGTTGATTCTCTAAGGAAGTAGGAAAAAAAAAAGGAAAATTAATTGAAAATTCTTTGCTTTTCTGGCATACCTAATTACAATCATGTAAAACATTCAACTGCATGATCAGGCAAACACAAGTACTGATACATCTAAATTATTTAAGATAATGTCTCACACTATTCTACCTAGTCTTAACAATGCTGAAGATGCTGCAAGTTGTATTCTCTTCCATCCATATAAGTGCCCGTTGATTTAATTTCATACATGAGACTATCATACTTTTATTCACAAAGCTATCTAGAAACAAAGAATGCAAACACAAGATAATGGTAAAAAACCAAAAATATTTATTCACAGGACTGTGGAGAGAGAGCTCTGGTTCTTAACTCACTGCTTCAAAGCTTATGAGAAACTTATAAATAATGTTTTGTATCTTCTTTAAATTGATCATTCATAACACCCAACTGGCAGAAAAAAGCATGAAAGAACAGCCCCAAATATTTATATATCAGATAAGTGGTAAGAACAAGTAACTCTGGAAAAGAGAATAGGATTTTAAGCTATGTAGTGGTACAGCCTTAATGCAGCCTGGTTGGTTGTGGTTTGTGTGGGGTTTTTTTCCCCATCCACACAAACAGAACTGAGCAGCTACTGACAATTACTGAACATTTCAGAGTAAAGCAGTTTATGGAAACAGGTCAAAAATCTTAGCTACCACTGCACCTGATAGTTGCGCAGCTCAGCGATCTTCTCTTGCTGCACAGCACAGTCACTCCAGATCAGATTTGCTGTTTCATCCTCATCACGCGTTTTCACAAACCCCATCTCTTGTATTACTACACGCACTGCAGAGAAATCACACACTTAGGGACCATTTTGAATCTCTAAAATAGATTAATTTTCAACATTTAAAAAATCAATTAAGATTTTAAATACTTCCAATATAGAGCCCTTTGTCTGAGAACAACGTTAGCATGGCAAGCTATTTATCTTGCAATATTTCCATCAGTCTATTGCAAATTTGCCATTAGAATTTTACAGCACCTCATAGTGAGCCAGGAATCAGCACAAGCACTGATGGGAACTGCAAAGAGCTTCAAGGTATTCCCCAATCATCCAGCACAAACTCTCTTGTAGAGCAGTTAGATTTAATCTTGGTTATGCCATAAGTTAATTTTAAACAGTGATGACTATAGGTGTCACTACTGATAGGGGCAAAAATGCCTCCTTAGAGAAGGTACCGTGTTGCAAAAGCAATGCATATATTATTTTAATTTAAAAAAAAAAAAAAAAAAAAAAAAAAAAAAAACATAAATAAACCACAATAAAAAAA
>VZRH01003822.1:122741-136768 GCA_013397555.1 Urocynchramus pylzowi | reverse complement strand
CCAAAACAGTATCACAGAAAAAGGTTTAATTAATCAGATCAAAAAAGAGCAGGGAGAGTCAAATTCAAACTGAAAGTAAGGTAGTGCAATTTCAGAATCTATTTCAAGCAAGTCAATGAGATTCTTCAACCTAGTTTGGATCATACCAGTAACTTTGGAACCACAACTGTGCACCCTAAGAAAAAGAGACTAGACTGCATATGCACATTTAAAATTACTTAATCTGATATATTTAATCTCTCAGAATGGTAGAATCACCTGCTACAAAATACTCTATGTTCCACACATCACTCAGTGTACTGTTTGTAATGAGAACTTCCTTCCTTCTAACCAACTGTGATACTACTGGTGCCCAGTTTGAAAAGCTCCATGGGTTATACATGTGTTTAACTTTACATACATGAACAGAAAACAAAACTTGAGATCTTGAGCCATGGTACATATGACAAGACCTCTCAAAGACAGCTAACATCCTACATACCAAGGTGAAAGGCTACAAAAATGGGTTGTCAGGGTAATTTCCTGAATTCTTTGAGTACAGATAAGTACTCACTCATCAACAGTGAGCTGGAATATTTTAGAACAGATTTTCAAACTAGCAGACTGCTTTCTTCTGAGCCCATTAGTGCAACTTACTAATGCTGTGACAAGTGTCTGGAAATGCAGAGGAGCTGGAAGGAAACCCACAAAGCTCCTGACATAAGGAGCTTTTACAGTGAAATGGAGGCACACTGTAGATACAGTTACAGAACTGGGCAGGTGACCACAGGGACAGAAGGACAACATCACAGTGCTGCAATCCCCACTCTTCACTTAGCTGGAAAATCAAATTAACAAAAGTTTCACAGAAACGGGTAAAAGAAAGATGTGAACATAGTCTTCAGAGCATTGACCTAGCAAACATCTGAGACTGGGTTTTTTTCAATCTAACATTTAAATCAATTACCCCTAGATCTTAGAGTGTAGAAGTCTGGACACACCATAGTGAGTGGTGTGCTATTTATTGCAGTTATGCAAACCTATAATCTACTGTTGATCTGGAATTAAGATATAAAATGTAGATTCAAAATGAGATTAATAGAGAAAAATGCCTTTTTCAGGACCATGCTCAGCAAGATAATGACAATTTTCAGTAATGAAACTGCAGAACTAAAAGCCTCCTACCCTTTCATGATTTTTTAATATATGGCCTTATAAAATGTATGTTGAAATGTTCCTGCTACAAACAAGCATAGCGACTAGTTTTATTGTTACACATTCAAAGAACAATTTGGTGGCAAGTTCTCAATCTTACTGAGAAATTCTATATGCAAAAAAAGTAGTCTTCATTTTGAGGCTTGATATGTCAAAGTGACAAGCTTGTTTTTAAAAAGGCTATCTTTCAGCTGGCTTAAAATTGCAGGTAATTAGGGCTTGGTTCAAAATATTCTGAAGTCAAATGAAGTCTATTAATTTAAACATCCTTCATTCCCACCATCAAAGAGATGAGATGTTTATTCAGCAGTTCTTTCAGATAAAGAGAATGTATAGAGTTCTCAGGTGTTTGATTTTCTAGATGGACAGCTACAAGCTACAAAGGAATACAAACAGCATGATTTACACCACTTTTTTCGAATCATGCAGTTCTGTAAAACAACTGTCTGAACTAGTTTATCCAAATGGCCAGCATTTCCATTTCCCTAAGCCACCAAACCAAATGACCAAGCCAAGCACAAGAGCATTATTTTAAATGGCTGGAGTCCAGCCAGGAAAAGACCCTTCAGTGCCAGCTCCAAGGCTGAGCAACACACAGTGGCACAGAGCCCCGGGAGCTTTGCAGTGTTAGTTCACAGATTTTACTTTGGTCTTCTGACTTGGCACTTCACAGCTTTGGATTGAATTTTTTTTATTGTTTAATATCACAAAACATCTATGAAATGATTAGTATAGAGTGCCTGATTCAGAAAACAGGAAATGGATTAGAAGCTGTTAAATTGGTAGAAGTTTCACATCAAAGTTTCACAGGCATTAATCACTTCCTACTTACAAAACACAGAGATCACAACTGAGCATAGAAGCCATTTTTTTCATTTCAGTGTCGTCTTGAAGTAATATTGCTTCTTTTTTCATTCATCCATTTTCCAAAATGAAACTTCAAAACACTGGCCAAATTTAAATCAATGTCAAATCTTTCAAATCTGAAGATTGATTTTCTGTTTAAAAAATGACCTCCAAAGTGACTTTCATAGCAGAGCACACTATGTGACTATCTGTTAGCTCATTCTCACCCTTCAAAAGCCCTTTCTAATGTGATAACATATTTCAGAATGTTAGCAAATTGAGTACTATAGTTTCATAGTTATGGTTTGAATATTGAACAAGGACCATCAAAGAAAGTGAGACCAAATTAGAAAAGTACAGAAAGGTCAAGGTTTGAATCTTTTACTTGTTCAGTAAAACATTGAAAATATATTAACTGACAAGGCAAGAAAAAAGAATCTGCATGACTTAAAAATCAATAATTCAAAAATAAAATGTTGTGAACTTTAAATAAACATTATTTAGCATTCATAATTGCAAGGAAAAATACTGACAAAATAGCTCAAAGAAGCAAGTGTAACAATGCTTTTATACAGTAAAATCTAAATTTCAGAAAATACATATCTCTGTCACTTGCTGCTAAAAAAAATCAGCTTTCATATTCTACTCTCTGCCAGCAAAAAGCAGAGACAACGCACAGATCTTGTATTACTGTTCACCACTTCACTAAGTGTCAATAACACCATAAATCTGACAGCAGGATATTTCACTAACTCTGGAACATAAAGTATTCCTACCCCCTGATCACAGTGAGTTCTACTGAACACTGCTAAATGGAAGCCAATCTATTATAGAATCATTATATACAACCAATTTTTAATATTTCATCTATATATACGTGAAATGGTTTTATATAAATATATTATATACAACCATTCTGCCTTCATTTAAAACAGCATTGGTGTGCTGTAGGCATTCCCACATTTCCAGCCTAGAAACACACACACCATTAGAGCCTGAGCCACATCAGCTGTGCAAGCCACGCATACCCATGGCCACAGGAGGGCTGGAGCCCTGCCACCTCAAATGAAGCATTGCCCTGAACCAAACAGCACAAGGACATACATTTGCTTGGTGTTGAGGACGGAGGCCAGGAAGGCACACTCACTGATGGACTCACACACACTAAGGGCTGACACTGTGGTGAGACAGCCATGGCCTCAAATGAATGAGACAGAGATGACAACGTTCCATAATGATCCTGTGTGTAGTAATATTGAGGTGTGACATTAACATTGTGGGTTTGGTAGGGGGAAAGGTAAACAAGAGAGAGTTAGAAGAGGAATTTGAGTTGTGGCACCTGTGGGAGTATCTCAGCTCTTCTTTTGACTTTGCAGTGTGCCATCCATGCTCTTCATTATGGCATGTCAACACACACCAACAGCTACCACATGGAGCTTCAAATAGTGTACACCACACACTAATCACTGCTGGAATTATACGACTCCTTTTTTTTTTCTATCATTCACTTCTCAAAAGATTTATTTCTCTAGTAAGAGCTAGAGGCCTTAGGGATCTACAAGATAGGACAATTTAACATTTTACATATATCAGCAGAGCTGTCTTAGCACAAAAAGCACTAATCCTTTAATGAAGCTCATATGTTTGCAGTGATTCATTATATTATAAATAGACCTAGGGGAGAGATTTGCTAAGAATCTTGGGGAAGGAAAAAAAAGAGAAAAAGATATCTTTAGACTGTTCCACTCACACATCAAATTCTCCGTCCCTTGCTTCAAGCTGGCAGCATTAGCTTAGTGTGAAAACAACCTCAAGCTCAGGAACACAAGAACACAAATATGGTTAAATTAATTTCTACAGAGTTGTGTGTATCACGAGAGCCACACTTCAGCCCTGTGTTGGTCTGCATCATTTCGTCTCATATTTTACAAGCCTGCGATTCATAGATTCGTTTCAGCATCACTAGACATGGGCTGCAATCCTCACACACAGCCCACGACAACTCTGATTGAAGATTGCATCATCCCAATTCACATGCTGCCACATAACATTGTTTTGTAGTTTAACAACAAGGGTGACACTCCCACAGCAGTCTGAAATTTAAATTGGCAGACGTTAGCCTGTAGTTCCAGCATCAGATGTGCAAATTTTAAGACAATAATCAGGTCTTGAATAAATCACCAAAAAGAAGTTTCTTGCAATCGTAAGAAACATTTCTTCAAAGGCTTCTTGACCATGAAAGTACAAGAAAGGTGCTCTTACAAGATCACCAAATTCTTTATCACATTATCTTGACATTTCCAACTATGAAGTCATTTGCTCAGCTCCACTGGCAATACTTGTATGCTTGTATGAGTGTTGATAGATCTCTACCATTTTAATGACTGTCATATACTTCTACTCTGTAAAGACCAAGTGACAGTCAGAAATATTCACAGTTGGCCTACAATATCACTGAGACTACTGCAGCCAACACTCAGTGCTAGTAAGAGTTTGCAAACAGCTGATAAATGAACCAGAAATCCCAGCAGCTATAAAACATTTCACAAAAACACACTTTCCTCCCCACAGCTTAGTACTTGGGGCTCAGTGGGGTACCAGTGATTTGAAAATATTTTTGCAGATAAAAACAGGAGAACATCAAGCAGTTTCAAAAGGATATGAGCCCTCAGAAGCTTCTTTAAATGAATTGACCTGATTTATAGAAATTCCCTTAAAAGGCTGGATTGGCTCCAAACCCTCTGTGTCACACTATTTTATCCATTGTAGGGGCTCTAAATAGAGTGACTATCCTCATCGGCAGTGAGATGAGACTCCATTATCCTACTACGGAAATATTTTGTGCAAATACTGCTCACCTGTAGAGAAATACATAGTATTTCTCACACAAAAATACATAGTATTTTTTGTAGCCACAAAGCCTAGAAAAACAACATCTTAAATATTGACCCTAAATGTAATACTTTGAATACCCAAAATAAGAGAAAAAAGTGAAGTGTACCAGACTTTATAGGCACTAGCTTTAGTTTTTACTTAAAACATGAGAATAGCCTACAAAAAGCAATTTCCTGGGATTTGCTTGAACTCACAGGATCAGGATAATGTTTTTTCTGAATAAGTACAGCATTACTGAGGTAACCCTGTAGTATTCAGTAGTTTATTTATTGAGTAATCATGCACCATCTCTGAGCTGCAGAGCCCATACTGACAATAGCACCAGAGCTTTTTAATGTAGTTTAAAATAGTTCCAAAACCTGAGGAGAAAACTGCCTTAAGTATGACTATTGCCTCCACTGCTTTAATCACAGCAAAAGCAGTGTTCCAAGTTTGGAACAATATCACAGTTAGTACTGTCCTCATCCATCTTGGTCAAGTCCCAGAAAGCTACACTTATAAGTAAGAGGTTCTGGCATGTGTGTTACTTTTTTTCTTCTTTTATTTTTTTTTAATTAAAAAAAAAGTGTTGGTTAAGATTAAGAGCTACACTTGAAAAGTATTTTGAAATAAAAATACTCAACCAGAGGCTGAAGCAGTGGGATATTCCACTCATTTAGCAAGGCTCAATTTCATTTTCCATTGCTTTAATCTTATATTTCTTAAAGGTGCATTCATAATGAAAAAGAAATGCACAAACTTACATAGTCCAATGCATGCCGGCTGCAAAGCTAACTGTTTTTGAAATATTTGAAAGAAACAAATACATTAATTTCTTATTATGTTATAGCAACATACATCACTGCCAGCCAAAATAAAACATGACTGGGAACTGAGCCACATTTTTTTTTTATTATATTATCCTAGGCAGAAAATTATCAAGTTTATTCTTTTGTGCTTCTGACTCTCCCAGACATATCATACCCTTCACACTACAGAAGAATAAATGTAGTCAGGGAGTAGCACATTTGCCTTATAACCACAGATAAGGAGAAAAGGAAATGCACCAAGCTGAGTCAAAGGCATATTTAAATCCAAAGGTATGGAAAAGGTACAACACACCTCATAACCAAAACAATAAATCTTTCAGAAAAAGCTTCATGCAAAGTGCCAATACAAATGAGAATGGAGACGATCACAACTGACATACCAAATAGAAAAAAAAAGAGAATAAACTGGCATTCATAGCTGGCTATTGATGCAGGACTCTGAATATTACTTCACTAATATGAAACTTCTTCCCAATTTTTTTAGCTCCTTTGATTGCTCAAAGGAAGAAAAAGCTTTCTTCAGGAAATTTCCTAGTCCCATCATTCTGAAGATATGTACAAAAATTACAACATTTTTCTCAAGGCTATAATGTAAATGAGATCAACCATACAGGATTTTCTATGTAAGCTAGTGAAGTAAATATAGATATTTCTATTGACTTTTGTGGACTTTATATAATGATGTTTCAGTTCCAGGAAAGACCTGCTAATGACACAATTCAGAAGTAAGACTCTGGTCTCATCCACGTCAAAACTAGAGTCCATTTAAATCGAACTTTCATCGCAGTAGAAATACAGCTCAAACTTACTGAGTGCCTACAAATTTCTCTCTTTCTTGACAAAGATTACAAGCTTCAAGTATCACTTTCAGAATTGCTTGGCTGTCTAGAGGTAGGACTTCATATTCCACAACTCATGCAGGACTCACATGTTTAGAAATGGGGATTATTGTGCAGGTGATATACAGATACACTGCCACAGAAAATGCTTCATTCTGCTCTCCACAAGTACATTTTGTCCAATTAACGGTTCACAATTTACTGCATTCAGTAGATGCTCCTGAATCTAGCTCTCTGTTATGAGGAAAGATAAACTGCAAGCTCAAGGATGGATGAGAGAAAGCATAAAAAATATAGAAAAGGAACAAGAATCCTGGAAAAAGAAGTCATTGCAAAATATATGTGGTTGACAGAACGCATGAGCATTCAAACTGAAGGCAATGGATTTCAATTAACATAGTCTGCAGTAGAGAGTCATAGTGAAAAAAATACACTAACAAACAAACCAAACCTTTGCAGCAGCATGTGGCAGGGTGATATACCAAATTCTTCTGCATACAATTACCGATAGTGCAAAACATTTATTTATCATGGATTTAGCTGACAAGATTACATACTGCAGAATACACAGTCATACCAGGACCTCCCACTGATATAGAAACAGATTTTAAATAATTCTGCAGTAGAAGTAGCAAAATGAAATCACTTACCGTTAGTATTGCATTGCTGAAACTATCTGAGGAGTCAGCTCTCTGGAAACAGGTTTTCCTATCAATAATCAACAGCTGATACAGTTTCAGGCAGTAATACACCAGGGAAAGACCGGCTGCAGCAGCAGCTCCTTCCCATTTAGCCTGTCTCTAGCACTTTTTAGATCTCTTTCTTAACCCTTTCTAGGTATTTTCTCCCTGTGTTTTGGGTGGCAAGACAAAGGCATGATATATGCTGTAAGAAAAGAATGCATTATTTCTCACTTTACTTAGTGACAAGAGTTGTGGGAAGAAAGTCAGTAGGATTTAGTCATAACAATAAGCTAAAAAGAAGTACAATCTAAAACCAGAAAATGACTCAGTGACTGGAAAGAGATATAACAGGGATATGAGCTACTGTAACCAGGACAATGCTTTCTCCAAACGTAGAATTAAGAGGTCAAGATCACAATAACACAAGATACTAGTATAGAAGAAGGCTAAAGAAGTTAATAATTTGCAATAAGAAAAAAGATACTCATTCTCTACCAGGCTTGGATCAATGAGATCTCAGCTTTGAAATCAAACCTACCTGGTTTCAGTGAAGCCAGCATTACAATCTTACAGATCAATTTTTAAACCAAATGAAATATTAAGTGTAGTAATGGAAAGAGAAAAGGTACATCCTTTACCGGAATAGCTGTTTCTGTAGTATTCTGAAACAATTCATAGTCCTCAAATTAGGTTGTTTTCTTTTACAATGTCAATTTATACCAATAAGAAATTGCTTTCTGACATCACTTCAAAAGATGTTTTTTTCTTTGTCATATCATTCTTTTACATTAAGAAAAGATTGCTCTGATTTGACAGCTTAGTACATTTTAATGGACAGTGGACCACAAAGGATACCTGACAATAAAAGGTTTGGAAAGTTCCTTTGTTCAAATGGATTACTCTTCCCCCACAGAAAAAAATAAACAAAGAGCGGCCACCAAAATAAGAACAACCATGGAAGAAAACTGGAGATACCAAGGGCACTCCATTCTTTGCATTAGTTTTATAGGAGTCAGGCCCATCAGATGTGCCAGGCAAGACTGACTGCACCACTACTGCCATACCTATCCCACAAGGATGTGATGCCTTAAGTTTTAGCTTTCATGTCATCCAGATTCAGCACTGCATTAGTATATAACTCTGGACGTCATATAGAGTGTTAGCAAGTTCTCCTCCATTTAGTTAGACAAAACAATCCTTTTCCATCCCAAAAAGTATAAACAACAGGGAATTGAGGAGAGCAATCTGGGAGGATGAGACTTCATAACCTGAAGCTGTAACTGGGCAATTAACCCCAATATGCAAATGGACCAAAATTTGTAAAAGTGTGAAAACGTGTGACCCGTTGTCCCTCTTGGGTGTAGCCTCAGCCAGGCTCTTGTACTGGCCAAGGTGTATCCTTTGAAGGCCTTTTAATAAATATCTACTTTATTCCTTTAACACTGTCTAGACTCTGTTCTAGGTAGCCTCTCCAGGCATCAGACGAAGTACAATGGATAGATTCTAGTGAGATGGGAAGGGATATATCCACATAAACTCTTGGTAGTCCTACTAGCCCAATGCCAGCCTCTGGAAATCAAATGCAGGTAGAATGCAGCTGGGCAGCAGAATGTGCAAAGGCTACAGCATATGTAAAAGACATTTTCCCTTACTTCCTACTCTCTCAATTTGCAAATGATAGGAGCAGAAGCTCTCTCTGAACAACAGAGAATGTCTCTTGCTTGCCCATCCAAGAGAAGGATTAAGACCTCTACTTCAGTCATGATTGGACAGGTATATCTTCCAAAATTGAAGAAATTACTTCAAGGACTTCAAAACAATGGGAAATTATAGGAGAGAACTTAGTGCAACCAACTGAGACACAATTTTATGTGGAAGAATAGAACAGGAGTGAAATCTGGATATCTCCCCTGAAGTCTCTTCCCACAGATGACTTTTCCCCATGGCTCCTCATACTGTCTTGCTTCCAGGTGTCTTATATCCAGCTGTTGCAGAAACTCAGCTTCAACAGTACCATTAATCTATTATCCTCAAACAACTGGAACTGTATTACATATGCATATCCCATGACTGAGACTTTTTATTTATCAATTAAACTAAATGGTGTGTTGATTATCTGTGTCAGACCTTCCCAAACACACATTCACAAGAATAGATCTTCTTTTTTATTTTCATTTCTAATAAATTTTATTTCATTTCCTCATAAAATATCAAAGACTTGCTTCCTGTATGTGCTTGTATTCCTGAGTGTTGCTTTTGGCAAAAAGGCCACAATGTCCTTTCATTTTCTCTTCATACCTAGAGGCAACAGAACAAAGTAATATATAGGCTTTTTTAATTGACTGCTCAGGGTCATTAACTGCATCATTTCTCAGCTGGTGTCCAGACTTTCAAATTTAACTCTGTATTGTTCCCTTACTTGTCTTCTATTGCTGCACTTGTGGATGCTGCTCTGGGTCAATATCTGTCACTGCCTAAGCTGAGTTGCCAACTAAGAACCACGCTGCCACTCACTCCCTTCCCCACCACCTCAATCTCCCAGCATGGGTGAGAGAATCAGAATCAAAGTAAGAAAAGTCATGGGTTGAGATAAAGACAGTTTTATGGGGAAAGCATGAGCTGCATGCACAGGAAAAGTAAACAAGGAATTCATGAACCACTCCCATGGGCAGGCAGGCATTTAGGCATCCCCAGGAAACCATGGCTGCATCATGAGTAACAGTTCTTTGGGAAGACAAAAGACATCACTCCAAATATCCCCCCTTCCTCCTTCTTCACCCCTCTTTATTTGCCAAGCCTGACTGTCATATGCTCTGGGATACCCCTGTGGTGGGCTGGGATCTGCTGTCCCAGCTGTGTCCCCTCTCAATTTCCCATGCATCCCCAGCCTCCCTGCCAGCATGGCAGTACAAGCAGAAAAGGCCTTGGCACGATGTAAGCCCTGCTCAGCAATAACAAAACCATCTCTTATCAACACAATTTTCAGCACAAATGCAAAATGTAGCCCCAAGCTATGTACTGTGAAGAAAATTAACATTTCCCCAGCCAAAGCCAGCATGATATCCTCATAGACTCCCAACTCTATGAATTTGAAACAAGTTTGGCTTGAAACAGCACTGATTCCTGTATCCCCATGCTTTATTTTATTCACTGGATATCTCCTTTCTATCCTCAGAAACATTATTTTCAGTAAATGCTTCCACTTTCTAAGTGGCACAAAATGTACCAAACTCATGTTCTCAGATCATTCTTGCTCATTTTTAGGAAAAAAAAAAACCTTTTTTATTCAAATTAATGCCTAATTGTTATGCTCACTAGTAACTTATAGTCTTTCAAAGACTTCAAGTTGACATAAAAAGTTAGGATAATATTATATCCCTCTAAAAAGCCCCATGAAATAAAATGTAATTCAAAGGGTTCTGGTTGAATAAATTGCACATCTTTGAGATTTCTTTCACCAATAATTCACATGAAGTGTTTTTGCATGTTTCTCCCACCATCTACAACACCAAGATAAGCTTGGAAGGATAAAACACTATTACAGATTCACAGAAATTTCATGTTCAATGAACACTAAACACTTGACAACCACCCACAAAAGCACAGAAAGCACAGTCTTCCATCACATAGCTCTATTCTGCATTTTTCAATAGAAGTTCACTCTGAGCAAGCATATAAAAGTGATATCCTCATCAAATCACACAATATTCTGTCCTGTCAGTCCACTTGTTTTTCGTGGTCATAATCAGTATGAAGATCTTTGCCTCTTCACCTGCAACAATTCAGTATTAAGCATCTGATTTCATTTTCTCATGCTATACTCCAGTGCTTCCACTGCACCCTATAGGGATATAACTGTGTTGGTTTTCAAGCGCTAAAAATAAAACAAACACATGTCAACCCAAGGACAAAGCTGAAAGGAAACATACTTTAATGTAACCAAAGAAGAATATATTTAGCATTTTGCTACTAAGCAAGGATGAAAATAAACATGTCAACACATTGCTGTGTTTAACTGTGAAACCCACACCCTACTCAATTCTTTCTGCAGCATTTATTATATATGAAAAGTGGATTTAGTCTTCATTTCTTCCTTCTGAAGAGTGACTGTTAGTACTCTGTTACTACTGCTGGCCACAGAGGGCTCCTGAACTGCAGTGTAAAGCACTTCCATCCTTTTAGGCAGTCAGCTTTTCTATCAATTAACAGTAATGTAGCCATCATTTGGAGGTGCATTTGGACAGTGGTACATATTAAACTTCAATCTGGAATCCTTCCAAAACCAAACACAAGCATAAGTGGGAAGTGGCATGACACTCACTCCACTCCAGAAAGTGAAAAGTGATCCCTAAATCAGAATGTTTTCTTTTGTCTTTCTTTCATTATTATTGTTAATTTGGGCTCTCTGTAAAGCAGTACTGTTCCTCTGTCCCCAGAAATGAATGTTCATAAAAACCCCATGTGATTTTATTTTTTAATATTGCCTTTGAAACAATGTGGATCTATATTTTAACATTTTCAATTATCTGAACTTTAATTTTTAATACTGGGAAAACAAATAGTACAATTGTACACAGTGGTCTTCATTTTGGAGATCCTGTATTCTGATTAAAGCTGATATTGAAAGAAAGAATCATTATGTCTGCTTTACTTAACCTTTCAAAACACAAAGCCAAAAACTTATTCTAATGTTAGAGCTTGTTTCCTGGTAAATGGAATTCAAGGTCGGTAAATGAGTATAAATTAATGTGGTAGATTGTGAAACTACATTGTACAGCTGTATGAACACTTCAGAGAGAAGGCAAGGAGGAAAACTGGGAAATGCTCTCAGCAAAATCTATTATTTAACCCCTACAGACCCTGTAGGTTCTTGCCTTCACTGCCATGAACAAGAGGATTCAATAGACTGGGGCACTGTGAAATCTCCTGGTGTGAAAGATTCTGGCACCAAGGGGTTGCAGCCGTGGAAAAGGAGCATATGCTCTAATGCCCACCAGGTTCCAAGGCTGATTCCAGAATGTCACCTTTTTTCTCACATATCCATTCAATTGGAAATGATTCTTTTACCCATCAGTGTA
Organism: Urocynchramus pylzowi; assembly: GCA_013397555.1. NCBI lineage: Eukaryota > Metazoa > Chordata > Aves > Passeriformes > Fringillidae > Urocynchramus > Urocynchramus pylzowi. Next base: position 124,424 of record VZRH01003822.1, on the reverse strand, counting down.
GCAGAGATCAACAATTCCATTCTAAATTTAAAAATACATTGGTATTTTAAATATTAATGTTAAAAAGGTTCACTGGCTCTGGTAAACTTTCCAGGAAGCTCACAATGTCTGCAAAAGGAGTAGTTGCAAAGTATCATTCTGGCAGGACTTTAGGTAAGCATTAATGGAGCTCTAAAGAGCTCCTCGTGCTCAGCAAGGGCCATTTGACTTCCATCAGTAGGATTCAAATGGCCCCAATTAACTTCTAGGTATGTAGAAAATAAAAATTAATCGAGGGCTAAGTGTTCTGAAGTTCACAAGGGAAAAACAAAGTCCAGCTAATATGCTCCAATATGAATGCTGTGGTACTTGCAGTGAGATTTCTTAGCTTTGACAGTTTGTATGCACCTTTCCAAATAAAATGAACTCCCTCTTTTAGGCAAATCCAAACTACTCCTTTCCCATTCACGTCATTGAAGAGTCAATGTGTCAACTATGGATGATGGAACTACCTTATCAAAAAGACTGGCAAACATTCATCTTTTTTGTCAGGGACTGATACAAGGCCTATCAAAAAAATTCAGCATCTTCATTATTTAGGATTGCCCAAAAAGCCACAGCACTTCAAGGCAGTAATAACACTTGGGATTTTTTGAAGATTTGTGGAAACATATAGAAGTGAGAAATTACCATTGTTGGTTTCTACAAGATGTCTTTACACTGACAAAATTTTAGCACAAAATTTAGAAAACATTAGTAACTCATATCAAAAAAATTATCTTGCCACATGCTGCCATGTGCATTTTTTAAGACAGGACCTTTGCATAAGTAGATGCAGAGTAGCTTGGAAGATGTTATCCATTTCTCTATTTCAGACATTAAGGTTTCATTTCAATTTCTTGTTTCCTAAGGATTTACATACTTAGACTAATGTATTCTCAATTAGTATGAGACATCTGCAAGTAGCTAGTAAATGCAAAAATACTCCTTAACACAACATTAAAATATAGGCAAGGGAAAAAATGGAAAAAAAAAGCATAGAACATTAGAAAATGTGGATGTTCAAGAAATTTGCCATATGTATCCTACAGAGACTTTTAACATTTATAATAAATATCCACGGATGGAGATTCAAAATCAAGAAATCATACTTCAGTCATTCTTGATGTTGACAATTCAGAATGAGCACATTCAGCAGTCAGCATCAGTCTGTCACATTTCACCTTCAAAATTCTATTTATGGCCTTCATAAACAACATACAGCATTAGAAAGATAGAGAAAAATCCTAACTAAACAAAAAACCACAAGATGGCTTTGTGTCTAACTGCTTCTTGATCAATTAATCTCTCAGTTCTTCAGAATTGTCCACAACTAAATCTATGCTGCCAATTTACCACTATTGGCTTTGGCAGAACACGGGAACAAATTTTATTTTGATTGCAAACCTGAGCTTCAGATTACTAAAATGACTGTTAGATTACTGGAATAATTACCTAATAACTGCTGATAGGCTTGATCTCCTGGCCTCTTCTAACACTCCCAATGTGCTGGGCAGATCCCTTGGGAAATATGTGGAATGTATCCAAACCTCAGAAATTTAGAATAGGGGCATTTTTCTAAAGGAAAAAAAAAAAAAAAAAAAAAAAAAAAAAAAAAAAAAAAAAAAAACAAAAAAAATTTTTTTTTTTTTTTTTTTAAAAAAG